>BGPR01004038.1:19865-38625 GCA_013235015.1 Araneus ventricosus
CCCCGGGCGGCACTTAGAAAGGGGCCACAAAATCAGACATGCAGAAAAACAAATTATATAACTAAGAAGAACAACGGCACTAGTTCAATCATGTGTACATAAAATATAAATACATATAAATCGTAATTCGTTCATATTTTTAGCCTTTTTTCGGTAAATTGCCGGTATTTCAAAGAAAGTCTTGTGGTGGGCGTGCGATGTCGCAACCAACCCGCACAGACAAAGGATGTCAAGTGACGAATTGTGTTATTAAATCAATTTTTCTCCTAGAATTCACTTTTTCTTATTTTGAGGTTAATCTATCTTGTAAAGTAAGGGAGGCATACTGAAAATTCGTCCCGGGGGGTAATAGTTGCAGCTATCCCACTGCATGGCATAGAACTTATAACGCATTTCTACAGTGCCATGAGCATCACCGGTGGTCTCACTATCTTTTTGTGAACTTTTTCCGAATTATATATACTGCGCCTAATTTACAACCAATAAATCCTTTACAAACAATTAAATTAAAAGCAAGTTTTGCACTTCGTTGACACTTTAACTTCCTATGGGGACAGTGAGCGTGTTAAGAGAAAGCAACCCGCACAGATAAAGGATGTCAAGTGACGGATTGTATTATTAAATCAATTTTTCTCCTAGAATTCACTTAATTTTATATTGAGGTTTATGTATCTTGTAAAGTAAGGGAGGCATACTGAAAATTCGCCCTGGAAGGCAATAGTTACAGCCACGCTGAGGAAAGAAAGAACAAAAAATTTGTAAACTCAGAAACATCACCGGAAATTATATATAAATTAATCATTCCTTTTCCAGTGTGAACTGAATAGTAAACTTCGGCTTTTACCATTATGAGGCATGCAAGAGTTCATTTGCGCCTCTCAGTCGCTAATTCGGACTCTGAAAAAGAAGTTGCTGATAAGGTTCCGACCATTAAAAATGAAAGTTTGAGCTCAACAGACGTTAGGAGATATCGACGATATTATCACCCATTCACCTACAAATCGATTGTGGACTTAGTTTCCCAATTGAAAGAAGTATCCTCTGAAAAAGCTTATAGACACAAGCAACCACAAACACACGCTTTTTTCAAAAACAGGAAAAAAATGTACATAAAGTATTATTGTTTTCAGATGATTACTTTAAATTCAACTTATCAAAAACAGCGAATTCGGGCTTGTTTAAGTATTTATTCAATTCCTACTATTAGTTCATACTCTCCCTGTATATATTTATATATCTTACTCAAATTTTCAATCGTTAATAAAATACTTTTTATTCACCCACTCAAGTTCAAAAACATTTTTTAAAACTTGTAGTGGATGACACTTGATGTTGATACAGTTTTTCAAATAATAATTCATTAATTAAATCTAATTAATTAATTTTAGTTTTATATGGGAGAAAAAATTTTTTCTTATATAAGATATTTAGCAGGATATAAATTTAGGAATAAATACCGTCAGTGACGAAGCGTGTAGATCGCTGACCTAAGTAGGAATTGACTTTAATTTTTTTTATATTACTTGTTTTTTACTTCCAAACATGAAAACCGTCTAGAGCGAACACACCTCTGTTTTCTCTCTGATTTCACTGTATCACAGTCTTCAATTATTGAACTTTCATTTTATAGCTGTTTCGCATTATTGCAAATAAATTTGTGACACTGGAACAATTTTTATGTCTTTTGTATCTCAACATTTTCTTTATTGCATAGCCTTTATGCGTTTTCAAGCAAGTTAATAATTTATAAGAGTTATACAATAGATCATTGTGATTTCATCGTAGCTTTCCTTAATTTTACTTTTTATTGTGATGGATAAACAAATCATTGCGAAGTTCCGACAATATATTTTTATTCGAAAACGGCTTGTTTCCGTCATCCCTATTTTTTAACAAGTTTCGTATGATGAATTTCAAAGTGTCCAAAGCTTTGATTCAATATTTATATCTGTCAGCATTATTTTTGACTGCTCAGTGTTAACTTCAAAAACTTTAAAGTTTTTTAATTTTATTCATAAACAAAAAAAAATTGACGCATGAAACGTTTCGAAACGCCAATTTATATGTATATGAAATATTTTCAAAACTGTATAAATAAAAAATAACCATAGGTGTTTTTATTTTTTAGAAGTATCAGATTGAAAGTATATGTAAGATTCTGAAGGGGCTCCAAAAATTGACAAGAATCTCCATCAAAATTTAAAATCTATTTTTCGGCCTCTATATATATTTATGAGACTGATGGGAATTCTATGTTCTTTCTATCATCCTCGGGGTTATTAAGAATTTAAAGCAACTTTAGCTTCGACTGATTTTTCTCCTTTTCAAACTCTAAAATTCTGTATCTCATTCTCATAGAATAATCGCGTGATCGGAAATAAAAAAAGTATAAATAAGTAAAAAAGTACAAAGTATAAAAGTATAAAGTATAAAAGTATAAAGTATAAGAGTATAAAGTATAAAAGTATAAAGTATAAAAGTATAAAGTATAAAAGTATAAAGTATAAAAGTATAAAGTATAAAAGTATAAAGTATAAAAGTATAAAGTAAACTTTTCTGTACAAGGGAGAGTAGCCAAATTTAGATCAGCACCAATATTGGGCGTATATAATAACTTCAATTCTAATGAATATTTTGGTCTTAACATAAGCCATTTATGTTGTAACGACGTAAATACGTTGCATGAAATCATTTTTAACCTTCCGTTGGAAGCAATAAATCTGCGACATGAAGCATCCATATTTTTTGTGCCTAACTATGGGTTTTACCGAGAAAGCCGTGGGATTTCTATTAGCTTCCTGGCTCCTTAATACTCACATTAGGGTATCGTGGTTTTTTCTCTACTGCTCTTTTGATGTACGTGAGAGGCACGTTAATCTGGTAGATGAGTTGCCCAAGAATACGATTGTATTTTTTATTTCCCAAATTTTTCTCAATATTTCTTTTTATATACTGCAGAAGTTCGTATACCTGAGTCCCAGCCCCTTATTCAATGATATTGATCCTAATTTCCAATATAATGTTTCAAAAATTTCGAATTACTTCAATCAACGAAAACAGTTGCCATTGCTAAGGAACCTCACAGGAAAACAAAAGTCAACTCCCTCTTGAATTCCTGGACATTTTTTTAGCTGAAATTGCGAGGAAATCCAAAAATTTCTTTAAAAACAGAAATTCAGCTTTGCATGACCGAAATTTTCAGTTTAAAAAGCTTTCCCTTAAGCCCAAGCAAAAATTTTTTCGCCCCGATAGCGTTAGCATTTGTATTGCACCCGACCGAAAGTTAAGAGAACGCGCTACGTGGTAACAGATAGAGAACACGTGTTGAGATTTAGGTATCATCCATTAATTATTTTAACAAAGGACAAAAGGCCATTACGCTGTTTTAAAGTAAGCAGGGAAATAGTTATCATATACTCTGATAGGAAATTCCTTTGGCTGCAATTTATTACAATAATTTTAGTACAATAATTTAATAAGAAAGTTGAGATTCTTTGTTTTTAACTAAAAGTTGCCTAGATTGAACCATAATGCAGTTGTCTAAATTGGACCATTTATATCTATGGGATGTTCCCTTGAACTAGAAGAATATCCCAGACAGCAGTTATAATCATTATTAGTGCTCATAAATTGGAAGTTGAACAAGCAAAAGGAAAAAAAACCGCAATAAATGTAGATTAAAGATATCAAACTTAGACTCAAAAAGAACAAAAAGTAAGGTCACCTGATATTGTATTTTATGTGAAGATGCAATGAAAGAAGAAGGACTGATATAGTGCAAAGAATATCATACTTGAGTTCTTACATATAACCTACTATATTAACTTTAATTTGCTTTAAAAATGAGTGGTCTGAATAGAATTTTGCCCATCCTAAGGACCAAAATTAGCGTACTGAGCAGCTCGGAGTGCTCAGTCGGGAAAAAAACAACCCTCTCCCTTTGAAATCAGATGCCCTTGAGCTGCGTTAGCCACAGCTCTCGTTTGGCGTGACTTCCTCCTCTGCCTTCTTCATTTGACTTTTTTCGCTTATTTTCTGTAGTCCAGTCATTAAGTAGTTTTTTAAATCAAATTTTGGAGGAGATGTTATTTTTTTCCTCCCTTATGTATTTTGGGGAGCTGATTAAGAATCTGAGATTGGCCACCAAAAATTTTTGTTGGAATTTTAGTTATGGACAAAGACATGAAAACCCCAGTTTTTGCTTATATCTCAGAAACTATTAATTTTTAGTATGTCATCATTATAAACCAAAATAATCAGCACAAGATTTCTACAACTTAGGTTTATACAACTTTTGCAGCAGTTCTTGTTTCAGAGCTGACTAGCTGCCACTGGTTTGACTGAAAATATTTAAAAATGCTTCTTCAATTTTTGAGTTAAGACTCGGTAAATAAATCGTTAAAAAATTGTTTCCATGAATTTAAGGATGATGTCCAGATTGCTGATCGAAAGATTCTGCATTGAATTCTAATCAGTTTTAAAATTCTTGGATTACAAGTAAATTTAATATATTGTGATGTATATCAGCATAGCATGAAGAATCAGGGAGCCTTTTTTTTATCAAAAATAATATATTTATTGGACGTCTTCCACAGCCCAAACATATAAAACAAACACATAAACTTACTCACAAACGTCACATCCTGACCCACATCGAATTCCACAATCAATCATCTTTATTCTTCTCCGGTGCTAGGCAACGTTAGCAAAAGACAAATATATCGTTGCCACACTATTTTTATAACCTGTAGAAAATAATTAATGCCAAACGATTTTTTAAATTAATTTCTTTTATGACCACACGATTTTTTATCTAATTAATTTCTTTTCTTTAAATTTTTTAACAAGTCTACATATATATATATTAGGGTGTCCCAAAAAAATGAAAGTCGTTTTTTTTTGCATACCCTCTTATTTTTTTCCTTTTATGTCAAAACAATTATAAATAAAATTTCATGCAATTTGAACCAGAGAAACCCGTGCCGACTTGCATCTAAACATGCCAATCAGTACTTGTGTACTTAAGACAGCGAACGCTGGCACGTATCAGCCTGACACGTGTCTGTTGCGGAGCACAAAGCAGCTGCAAATGGTAAAGTGTCGTGGTAGTAAGTGTTTGTATAATTTTTAATCAGTGAACAGAACATGGCAGTGGAATTACGTAGTTCTAAAAAAGTGATACTTTTAATAGGAGACATAAAACATCAAATAACGGGTTCAAAACTTCCCTCTAATGGACAAGTTCTCGCAGTTTTGTTTTACAATATTCGAGAAGTGAATTTAACTGTTAATGGAAGTGCAAATCTCGCTATTCGAGAATGTATTATTTTTTGGGAAAAGGCACGCATGTCTACCAAATTGTGCGAGGAAACTTGTTAACGTGTATCAAGTTTGGAGAGACTTGCAAAAAATTATAAGACGTATTAAAGCGGTGACAACAAGAATGTGTAAGTAATTTACACAATTTGTTCGGCATTGCACACGCTTATGAACTTCAGTTAATGGAAATAGAGGAAGATAGGATGTCCTTGCAGCGCCAAAGAGAGCCTGGCCTACCTGGTTACTTGAGTGGAGTGGATAAAATACTGACCGAAAAAGAGGAAAGGGCGCGACTTCGAGCTCTCAGAGAAGAAAATCGGCGAATCAAATATGTTTCCGCTTCAACATCCTCTTCGTCATACGAACCATTGCAAGAAGATTCCTCATCGAAATCTAGTGAAAATATGGATTCAGAAGATTTTCCAACACTGATCGAAACTTCAAAACCTGGGACAAGTAAATCAGTAATGAGGATAGATTTTATTAAGCCAAAGTTAGTTGTTGCATTAGACAGGTGTCAGTTAAGTATGCGAGATTTTGTGTTTATTCTTGCAGCTACTATTGATGCACTTGGATGTAACATTGACGAATTTCCTATAAGTAAGTCTTCAATTCAAAAACTCCGAACTGAAAAACGGAAGGAACGCGCGGAAAACATAAAAATTGATTTCCAAAACAAGGTACCTGATGTAGTGACCTTACATTCGGATGGCAAACTGTTGTCTGCTTTGAGTGCTCGAAAATCGAAAGAAGAACGCTTGCCTATAGTTATTTCATATGGACTTAAAGAATAACTCATTGCTGTGACGAGACTAGATAATTCTACAGGCAAAGTTCTAAAGGCAAAAGAACAGGCGCAGGTTTTTTGGAAGGTGATCTTAGATTGGAATCTCGAAAACAAAGTCGAAATTCTCTGTTGTGATACTACGGCTTCGAATACAGGTCGTTTTAATGGTGCTTGTGCGCTCCTCGAGCAAACATTTTACAGGGAAATGCTTTTTTAGCTTGCCGCCATCATGTATACGAACTAGTATTAAAGGCCGTATTAGAAGTGAAAATTAAACAAGTGACAACAAGCCCCGATATTCCACTCTTTAAAAATTTGAAAGATAATGGGAAAAACATCGATCTCACTAAAATACAGTGCTATAGAGAAACAATGGAATTGTTCCGAACCGTACACGAACATGAAAATGTTTTGACTTTTACCGTTCTGAACTTAAAAATGCTATGGTCAGAGTATGGGATCGAGAGTTGATCGAACATTCTATCGTATTTTTAGGTGGAGATGCAGAAAAAAATTTAAAATCAGACCTCCGGGTGCCATGCACCAAGCTAGATGGATGGCCCAAGCGATTTGCTCCCTAAAACTATCGTTATTTAGTTCTCAGCTGAAATTAAACACCAAAAGTAAGGAAGTACTGTTAGACATCTGCTTGTTTATCTTGACAATCTACGTTAAACTATGACTTGAATTCATTTTGGCAGTTAAAGTACCCTACAAAGATTTGTGCTGTTTGAAATCTTTGAAAGCTTACGGAAATGTGAATGAAAGTATCTAGAAAGCTGCTTTACAGAAATTTAGCCAGCATTTATGATATTAGACTGACGAAATAGCAGTCTTAGCACTTTTTGATGATGATGTGGACGAAGGAACAAAATTAAAAATTGTGGCAAATTCGCATAGAGAAAATGTTTCGACCCATGAGAAAGCATACATTCCATCGAAGTAAGAACTTTGTAGTTCATTGTATGGTCAGTTTGATACATTGATTTTGTAGTTGTTTATTTAGTTATTTATTTATATCACACAATTGTTACCTGTTTTTTTATTTTTTTACAGAGAAAAGTATCAATGATTTCATGTCAGTCAAAAGCCAGTCATTGTTTTTTAGACTCAATGTTGATGATAGTTTTCTCAACGAGAGTCCCTTTTCATGGGCGAATAACGCTTCGTTTCTTGACGCTGAAAAGACGGTCTCAATGCTCGGGGCAGTGAACTATACAGCTGAAAGAGCGGAAAAATGATGCAGGACTTTCATGGTTTAATAACGGTTGAGGAGGAACAAAAACAATTTTTGTTACGTTACATACAAGAACACATGAAGATCTATCCTGATTGAAGAAAGCAAACATTGAAAGAAAAATATGTTCAGTAATGTTTCTTTTACTGTAATATGGTAATAAATATCTGCTTTGAATAAATTGGTGTCTTATGTACCAAAGAAACATACATTTTACAATCTTTCCATAGTGTTCCTCGTACAAGATTTCACGTTCAAGTTTGACCTAAAGTCGGCAGGGGTACCGTGATCTTATTGCAATAATACGTTTTATTTATGTTACTGAGGTGAAATAGAAAAAAAAATAAAGGATATGCGTATTCAATTTTATAAAAAAAATTTCCCCTTGTATCTTGGGACACCCTAATAGATATATATGTGATATTTTAATTTTTTTAACTTTCCTAAATAATATTAACGACACCTCGTTTTAAATACTTCTACTTTCATCATAATAAACGCACTACAACTTTCTTTTCAAGTCACAAGCTTCTAAACTGGAAATTCCCTTTTCTGGGTACTTAAGCGTTCTGCGCATTCATTTCTGCCTTTTTTCACGCCAGCATGTAAGCTTTCAACAACAACGCGCCTCTCACCTTCTGAATACTGGTCATGGAGCTGCGTAAAAATTGAATACTTTACCTATGAAGAAATAACGTAATATCCTAAATGCCTAAATAAAAGAAGATTAAGCCATATATTGTCTCTTCCATGATCAAATATATTATATATATATATATATATATATATATATATATATATATATATATATATATATATATATATATATATATACATATAATATTCGGTACAAATATCATAATATCTAAACGACTACGCTTCATTCTATATCCCGTGATAATTACTGAGTATTTTCTTTAGCTACTACTGTATTCATTAAATGATAGCTGAAATTCACAGAAACATAGGAAACGTTTTTCTATAGTAAATAAAAACAAAAATCAACATACAAAGGATAGACATTAAGCAAACAGTACTTGGAAAATTGCAAGAAAAAACACCTATTTGTCTGAATAAACGGAAAAACCAACAAGAATTAATAAATGGAAATTTTAGAGTAAAACCCTTTTTTCGACTCAATGAAAATATTTTTATTTGATAAATATAAAGATATATAGTTAACTTTTATCACTACACGTTGGTTATATAAATGTAAGTTTACATTTGGCAAATATGAAAATTATTTCTTTAAAAGAAAGCCTTTTAGCCAGTGCAAATTTTACTAATAGTTTGGAATATCTTAATACATTAACAAAAGAATGTAAAAATGGTATATCGATTTCATTTTTCTTTAATTACACTAATGTTACTGCAGAAAAGAAAAATAAATAAATAGAGAAAAACGAAAGGTTAAAAGTTTCGAGATGTAATAAAATCGTGCATTACTAATGTATTGCTAACTTTCTTCTTGTAATGCAGTTTTAATTAATTTCTGCCGAAAGTTTATCCAACCACACAAATTTTAAAATAAACAGTATGAATATATTCAGACATTGATGAAGTGATTCCAAGAAATTTCCAGTGTTCACTGCATAAGCCACAGAGTAATTATTAATTTATTGCTGAAATTTATTAAAGCGGAAGTAATGGAGTTCATTAAAAATAAATTATTCCTTTGAAGTGGAAATGGGTGTATTTCTAGATTCAACGGCAAAATACCTATGATCAGCCACCGTTCAGCGAGATATTTACGGGAAAATGTGAATTTGAAATAAATGTTTCATTGCTGAATCTATTCAAGATATGAAATTTATTTAATTTATATTCAGGATTCCATTAAATTTGCAAAACATTCATTAAAAATTTCTATAAATTAATCAGTAAATTAAAGTCATACTTAATGTAAAGTAAGCATACAAGCAAGATGAAAAGTTGCTTGTGATAAATTATAAAAAAAGCATACAAAAGCGTGTGAACCAGTTTAATTAAATCTTCTGCTGAATTTTCATTGAACTTTGCATCATTTTTGGGTAGCTATAAGCAATTTAATTTATTTTAATTATGTGATGATTCACTTTCATTTATGTTTTGAAAAGTGTTTGAAATCTGTCTAAGAGAATTAATTAATTTTTTCCCCTTTTAAAATTTATTTTATACTTTTTACTAAGAAAACTCTGACGAATAAGAATTTTCAAATAATTCATGCAACTAAAATTCTGGGTTAATATGGAAAACCCATGTTTCTGTCTAAATAATTATTAAAACTTTTTAGAGAATTATCAGAAAGGACGTCATGTTTCATTAAATTTACTTCTGAATTTAATTGTTAAAATTATTAACTGTTAGATTAATTTCCACTCTATTGTTGATATACTAAAATTTGTTGATATTACTTTTTAAATAGCTTACACAAATCTCTGTGTCAAAACCCGTTTCTTTCCTAAGAATTCGTCAACAAATTGCTTTGCAATAGATTTAGAAAAACATCACCCTACATAGACTTGTGAAAAAAGATTTGTATCCATTGTCTTCTTGTCCATTAGGGCCGAAGACCTGCAGAACGCCATAAAATTATTTTCAAAGCTTGTATTTTCGTTTTTTATTTTTATTTGCTTACTTTACCACTTCGAATGTTCGATTATCAATGAAAATGGGGGGAAAGTGATAAAAACGTGAAAATAAGACACAAAAAGAATCAACAAGTAAGAGAGACACAGGTTAGAGCTTGAAAGCTGATAGCCCTAGAAAGCATCAAAATTCGCCCACTGCGCACTGATGAGCGGTGAATCGGGAGGAAAAAAGCAACACTTTCTCCCTTTGAATCTATAGGTCCCAGAGCTGTAGTCCGACAGGTATGGTTGGCACAGGGCCAATTAAAAGAGAAAAATGCTCTCTTTTTTGAATCCCTCGCATCGAAAGTTTATCTCTGATTTCTCTCTTGCGTTGTTTATGGGTTATTGTTTCGCTTCATGTTGCGTCGACAGAAACATGTCTGCGTTATTGAATATTCGTTTTCATTTGTTAGAAGTCACTCTTTGCAAAAGGGTATATAGATAATTTTCTAAAATATTATTGAAATGAAAAATTTTATAAGGAGGGATCCATCTCATTATTATTAGAAGTAAGAAAAAATTTACGTTGTAGAATTCCAAGACGTCATATTTTCGCAGCCTGCGTTGAACGAAAAATTGAATATAAAAATGCAGATGGCGTTTCGCTGGATTAGAACGTTCTTCAAACATCTTAAAGTAAGAAATCCCAGTATAGTACTGGCGAAATTTTTGCAGCAGTACTGCTTGTTTCTGAGCTGACATTGCTTGTACTTAAAAACAACTGCTGGAAATGGTCATTATGAACCCCCAAACATATACACATAGGTTTGTTCTTGTTTTTCTATAACCTTTCACAAGTTGTTCATGTGAAACGGCATTAGTGAAATCACGGGTAACAGTTCACGTGATTAATGACTTGTATGAAAGAGATGCATGAACGGAAGAATGAATGAACGATGAAAGGATCAATGAGTTAGATATTTCATGTTTCTAATCAACCTTCCCTTGCAGATTAAAATACCCCTTCAGTAAAGATGGCTTTTAGGCTTAAATCAATTTCCAATTGGGCCCAACGATAAATAAATGTAAGTATCGGAGATGGAGGACCTCAGAGTCCATGCGCTCCGATTAAATAGTCATCACTGGCAGTTCGCGTGTTTATATTATTAGTATATTTCAATGTTATCAAATTGAAATATTAAAATCACCAGTAATTGTGCATTATTAGAAATTTATATACTGCAATGAAAAAAGGAAGAAAGTGTGTAACTCTAATTATTTCTTTTTCCAAAATGTGGTTATCACTTGGGTCTGTATTCCGCTTTTAACGTATCTATCTATTGCAATTCACCGACATGATGATGTTTGAAGATCATGTTGAGGGTTAGGAATTAAAAATTGCGTACTGAAGTATTTCACACACTTTTGTCAACCTTGGAGAAACGTGCCACCGGAAATTATGGACCGATTTTGATGAAATAAATTTATTACTACTATGAAGATCAATACTTAACCACTAATGCTAAAATAAAGAGATAAAGATAAATTTTAAAAATTATTAAAAAACAGTCGATTTCGTCAATTGTTAAGATTTTTAATGCCGATGCGAGAAAGGAAGATATAAATCAATTTCGTACTTTTTCCCCTCGTTTAATTTCTCAATAATTCGCAACTTTTCCGCGGTATAGAGACATGGAAAAAAATTTGAATTATTTTCGACCTAAACTATGCCAAATTAAAGAATTATAAATAAATTTAGAACGTGAGTATTCTTCAGGAGTCTGTTTGATTATTTAGCTGCCATTAGCTTGAAGACGTTTCAGATCTTTATTTCTTACTTGCACACGTTTGTTCGTGCCATTGACGATCTATTAGAAAAGTATCATGTTATTATAGTGCACAACAATTGTTTATTTCTTACTTATACACTGTAGTATTGTCTGCTACAAGAAATGTTCTTTTTTCCTTTTTCGTTTCCTTGGTGCAAGATTGTCGAGTGCCTACGTGCAGGAGGACAGTTAAAAGGTCACATTCTCCCTCATTACGAGCGGGGGAGGGTATAAGGTCACTCTAAAATAGCGCTGGCAACAAGCGTATCCAATCAGGCGTTGTTTTACCTCTGACGCAAGGCCAGGATGTGAAGAGGGGTTAGATCCCTTCACTTGAAAAAAAGGATTATTCGAGAATCGAGACGCGCTGCTGGATGATTTTTTGACGAAAGAAAAAAATGGTGCCCATACCTCGTTCCGGTGGGGACTGTTCGAATTGCTTTTCTTTTGCTCAGTCTTTTGCACGAAAATGATCGTTCGTGTAATGTCCCCCCGTCTAGATTAGTAGAATAAGGAGCGGACCTGTGTGATGGATAACAATTGACGAAGGAGGAATCCGGCCATTTTGGAGATCGCAGGGACCGTGAAGATTTTCAAACAGATAAGAGTCTTTACTTTATCACTATATATATTTTTTACGTATTTCATGGCGTACAACAATTTTTGCATCCAATTCTTACTCCCTTTTGATAGAAAAAAAGAGAGGAAACTTCAGCACTACATTAAAAAGATCTCTCTGACTTTTGAGTTCCCAAGTTAATTAATGTGTGTTTTTCTACATTATGTTCGCGAATGTTGATCAACATTAATTGTTTAGAAAAAAGGGGGCCCCTGTTAATCTGTAATCTAGATATATATATATAAGCTAATGTCAATGACTGTTTTTTTATGTACCAATATAAATAAATCTTTCAGTTCCTTTTTTCCGGAGTAATTTATCGCATTCATGTCTGCCATTATTCACTCTTCCTTTTTCATATTTATGAATGATACCTTTTTTAAATTTTTTTTGGTAAAAAGGGTATTTAATATACATACGAACGAATTAATTTAACAAATCCAATTTTTGTATCAAGTTAACAATTTATGTGTTTTATATATCAAGTTAACTATATAATATCAATTAAACAATATAACAATTTAGGTATATATGATATTATATTATATATAATATCAAGTTAACAATTTATGCTTTTATATAAAAATTCATCAAGTAAACAATTTAACACACACGTTTGTTCATACCATTGACGATCTATTAGAAAAGTATCGTGTTATTATAATACACAACAACTGTTTATTTCTTATTTACACACGTTTATTCATGCCATTGACGATCTTTTAGAAAAGTAACGTGTTATTATAGTGCACAATATATGTTTATTGAAAATCTCAATTCCCTTTGTAAGATATCCTTTCAACAGTCTGAAAAATGTCTGATGAACAAATTATAAAAATGGACGTGTTTTGTCTTTGAAGAAATGCTTTATTGTTCAGAAGAAACCAGAATGTTAGCATTAATTTTAATTGTGGCGCTACTAGGACGCCAAAGCCCATACGGCAGGAATTTTATTGTGTTAATCCGCACACAATGCAGAAATTATTTTATTCCTCTATAAAAAGTTTATTTTAGTATTCGTTTTTAAATAATTCTATTTCTGTCTGAGGGCATTGAGTTAAATCAATTTAATCTAGCTTCATTGAAGTTTCTTACAAACATAGTGAGATCTGTGATCATTACTCGGACAAATTATTATAAGGTTGTAAGCAACTTTTAAAAGAATAAAAGCCTTTTTTGACATATTACGCCGCACTTCTTTGAAATAAAAGATAAGTGTTTACCTTCACTAGAGAATTAAGTTATTTACTGCAGATTAATGTATCAGATAATTACTTTATATACTTGAAGCTCACCAAAAGAGCGTTAGTGCTTGCCTTAACTAGTGAATTGAGCTGTTTACTTGAGATTAAGTTTTCTCATTATTTATTTTGTGTATACTTTGATACGTGATTATTCAATGCTATTACTCACTGCCTCTAAATGTACTCTAATTTTGTATTTAATACGGAATAAGCTTTTTAAATGGCTCAGAGGATAGAGAAATTCATGCATAAACTGATGTCATGACAACCAACGGGAAAGTTTTCTCCTCGACTTTACAGCATACTTCCACACTATGGCTCGTTTTATGTCAAACTTCGTCGTATAATGTATGGCACGCGCCGCTATATTGCGTCACTGTGCACAAAAATCGGGGGAGAACATTGTATTGACATCGGAATCACGTGTCCATTTTTTATCGTACACTTTTCCTGCAAATGATGGCCTTGGCGGCTCCTCTTCGATACGTCTCGGGCATGCGACTCTTGTAAAGAGAAATGAACAGAACGTGTCAAATTGTGTTAGTATACTAGAAAGTAGAGGGGAGAATACTCCCGCTGTATAATTAGATTATGAATTGCTCTTCCTCATAAATATAAAAGAGAAAATATGAAATAAGAGATTGTAAAACAAAGTTTATAATTTTTTACAAGCTTTTATTTGACTTCTATCTAGTTTTTAAAGATTGCATTCTCTCTATTCAATTTCTCATTCATATCCGCATAGGCTAGAGTTCTGAAATTTTATACAGTTGTGTGTTCTCGATGAAAATTCAATATTTTAATATTTTCGGAATTTAATTTTCTGTTATTCGTTTATTTTTAATTAAATGACTATTCGATGATAGAGGTTCTATCTGGTAGTGTATTTGAGAATAAATTATGTCCGTATTCGATTATATTTATAATAATGAATTATAATACATATTGAAGATTAGAAAGTAGAAAATAACAAAAAAACTAATTTTTTTAAAAACAAACTACTCTTCTATGGATGTATCTAAAAGTAGAAAATATTTTTTTAATACGATATGGAGGTCAAGACAAAATCGTGGCATTGAAAACAGAAAATAAGGAAGCTAAACAATCAGGTTAAGTGAATTAAATCATAATGATATCATGATAAAGAAAAACAAAAACATTCATAAAAAGAACTAATATATTTTGTAATGTGACTAAAATTGAAGTTTATTTAAACTATTTCTATCAGCCTTTCTCTCTCTTACGCCACTAAAACATTATTTATAATAACATTTTATTCTTATTATTCACTGGTTTATTTTCTGAATCTACATAAGTGAATATTCCTGTCACAGTTATATTTCTAATGGCCACAAGAATAATGATGCTCGATTTTAAACAAGTTTTGTTCCAACCTCCATATTTTTGATAGAAATATTATTTTCTACTTTTTAGTACGCTAATAAAAGCGTGTTTATAATAACTTTTTATTCCTATTATTCACTGGTTAATTTTCCGAATCTACATAAGTGAATATTCCTGTCACAGTTACATTTCTAATGGTCACAAGAATAATGATGCTCGATTCTAAACAAGTTTTCGGGCCTGTATTTGAACGCATTAGAATGCCGTAGTGCTTTCAGTCTCGATGTCTCATTTCCTGCCTTTCCGAAACCTAAGAGAATGGCACTGATTTCATAGAAACAGTGCTTTAGGAGGCAACGAATGAATGAGCAGCGCATTCGTCCCTAGATTAAATGAGCATATTAAATGGGGAAAGTAATGGTCAACAGGACAATTGACGAGGATTTCTGTTAAAGCTATGACCAGTTCTTGACCAAGTAATTTTCAGAACAGCCAGCTTTGCTACTTTTGTTGTTATGAGTTGGAATAAATAAATACTGATGTAGAATATAGTCTTCTGCATTAATACTTCGGAAGTGCAAGCATTCATATTACATTTTTAATCGGAATATTTACACTTTCATTACAAAAGTCCATATGGTTTGACATGGAATTACCGTTTCGGCAAATATTTGATGTTATTTTTTAGTCGTAAATAAAATCAATTTAATCACTGAAAATAAAATTTGATTTGTGCCTAAGTGTAGAAGGATTTTTCTTTTTATATGTGCTGAAATTTAAAATAAAATTAAGATAATAAATATTAAGAAAAATATGTTCTGTATTGTTGACTATCTATTTGGTGAGGTTCTAAATCTTAAATGCAATGAAAGATTAATGACATTCAGTTTGAAAGTACCACCGTTTGAAACGAGTAACAGTAATTAGGTTTCTTATCGATCCTCAAATTTAGCATGGATTTTTTTTCTAGGATGATTTTTGGATTGGTTTTATAAGATAGGATTTATTTTTGTTACGTAATCAATTTATTGGCAGCATAGCTTTCAATGTGTACTATTAGATAGCTCTGTAACTGGTCTTACGATGCGTTAAAAAACTATTTTGAGCGTCTAGTCCAGAAACATTGCAACATGACGTTTCAGGCCTAATTCGTATGGCTTAACTGCACCAACTGTTGCATTCTATGCGTAACGATTTTTTATATCCCTGTGGGGGGTCGTTTATGGGTTTAGTAAATAGTGCAAATTAGTGTGTTAGTTATTTTTTTTAGGTTTACACTACACACAGACAGTTTACTCAAAATAATTTCAGAAATGGATCAAACATAAAAAAGAGAATTGTTCATGGGACGCATCGCGTTCCATCGCTGGGTCTCGACTGAAGTTCAAAGCTTCAGAGGGCTCTACTTCTGATGTCAGTCGCAGTCAGTTATGGTTAACGTTACAAGAGCGACTACATCTCGCAATTAACAGAAAGAATGTATGTTTGTCCAACCGTATTTCTGACTATATGTCGTATAGCAACTGTTTATTTTTCGTTCTTTCCTTTTTTTTTCAATGAACGATTTTCGCATCACGTAATTACAGACAGTATACCAGCCATAAAATATTATAATATTAAAAAAAAAATTAGGGAATATTAGCGGCTTACAGAAGTTTAAACACAAATCAACAGCAGAACTATGGACAATATATCCCTTTTCTCACAGCATTAAGTAACAAAGTAGAAGTGCAGCGCGAGCATCCAGTTTTACTGGTACAGTAAGAGTCCCGGTAGTCCGGACTAGATGGGACCGAACCCTGTCCGGATCAAAAAGTCAAGAGTAAACGGAATTCGCCTTAAAACGCATGTAATACAAGTTTTAGATGGGTAGATTTGGATAACATTTAAGTTTCTTTTCCATAAAACTTACAACTTTTTCTACAGCTTAATTTGCACAGCTCAATAACAGGATGCACGCTTTATCATTTTCGTACTGACCTCTCACTAAAATTAGTATAACCTGATTTTTAAAAAAATCCCGTCCGGATTAACCGCATGTCCGGACAAACGGGTTCCTGATTAGCAGGTCTTTACTGTAACATTGAAAGATTCCACCAGACAATATGCGTCTGCCATACCAGCAGGTATGTTGCTGAATGTTTAGAACAGTTTGGGTCCTCGTCTGACATCTGTGTTCCAACATATTCGATGACACATTCAACTTTTGGAAGCCGTTGCTCCGTCCAACGTTGTATCCCATGTTACCATCGCTCATCATGTAGCCATCGCTCATCCTGTAGTCATCGCTCATTATGTAGCCATCTCTCATCATGTAGCCATCTCTCATCATGTAGCCATCGCTCATCATGTAGCCATCGCTCATGATGTAGCCATCGTTCATCATGTAGTCATCGCTCATCATGTAGCCATGGCCATCGCTCGTCTAACAGAATCCGGATCTGGTTGCATAAATTATAAAGGATGCTAGCAATAAATTGACTTTATTGCAGAAAAGTGACTTGTTTCTTTCTTTTAGTGAAAACGGCATTAATCTATCTCTATTTCAAAGTGTAACATTGTTATTTCAAATTATCCCTGCCTAGTCATCTAGCCGGTGTGGGGCGGAAGTTTTTAGAGGGTGTGCCAGCTCATGTATCGTCCTCGTCATATGCCCACGGTTCAAAATTACGAGGTCCGTCCCAAAATAACCGTCGTGTTACTTCAAAACGGGACGCTAATATAACTAAACTAAACTAAACTATCTCCTGCCTTGCGGATCACCTGGAATTTATACTATAATTGTATATATTAACGCTCTTTCTTTGACTAATGATCTCAAAACTTCACTGAAATTTCCGTTTCAAATTTTATGTCGATTCCTTTATATTCAAACGGGTGATACTCATGCAACCAAGAAGATGTAACCAAAATTTCGTAAAAAAAATCTTCATGAAAAATTATATTCATCCATTTTTAAAGAAATAGTAAGATATGCATCAGGTATACCATTATATATCCTGTAGATTATTCCTACTTTGAAGCACAGACATACATATTCTGAACCATTTCCAACGAAAATTTGCAATTTTCTTTTGGTTAATATATGAAATCTGAAACATTTATCAAACATTTTATGCAAATCAATGTTTTCATAAATAAAAACACTGAACTGTTCTATGCAAATCTATGTTTTCACAAATAAAAACACTGGACTGTTGGTTCCGTAACAACTACAGAATTCTTTATTGAGCAAAGATAGTAAATGATGGTAAAAATCTGTGCAAGAATATCAGTAACAGGCTGATGTAAAAGAAATATATACTTGGCAGAGAATGAAATACTAGAAAGCTTTTCCCATTTGTTTTCGATTTAACCATCTTTTTTCGGTAATAGTTCTGAATGTTGAATATTCAAATAATTGAGCTCCAGAACTGAAAAGCTTTGTTTCTATCGGAAATCCATCGACAGAAGAAAGAACATAAATCAATGAGAAAGGAAAAGATTTCCTTAGACGTATCCTTCAAGTTTTTCGTTATAGTAATGTTATTTGTGTTTAAAGATTTAATGCACTTGTATAGTAATGTTTAAATTAAGCTAAAAAGATATTTAAACCTACACAATTTATACAATGACATAATGGTAATTTTTTAATTAGAAAAGCAATTCAGTTGCTATAAAATTATAAAAATTGAATTTTTATTTTCTATCAATTGCTAGTTTACTTCTAAAAATCCTTAAAATATATCTTAATATAAAATTACCATAGATGCTCTTTCCATGAAGCAAAACAATTGCTCTCGTACCATCTTGTTCCTATTTTACATAAACTTATAGAGGGACGAGACTC
>BGPR01004038.1:38635-57372 GCA_013235015.1 Araneus ventricosus
AAATACTTCAATTCGGTACGTATTTATATACCAATCTTACCGAAAATTAAAAAAGAATTGAATTTCTAAGATTTTATTTTGAAATTAGGAAACGTTTGAGAAATAAAGGAGCTACAAACATGATTCACAATCAAACAAAAATTTAAAGTTAAGTTACTGAAACAGAAAACAGAATTTCAATGATCTACCAGCACAGAAACTGATTCTATTTTGATTTTAGATGTAATAAATTATATTTTCACTTTTCCAAGTTAAATGTAAGAGATAAATTTTTAATTAACTACATGTGGTTATCTCAATGATTGACTGTATAAGTACAAGACTTGTACAGCTTATAAAGCATTAGCAAAATCATATTAAAAAATATGGATATTGCTGCGAATACCTGGATTATAGATTCATTTTACCAAGATGCTATTACAAGCTCATTTTTTGTTCATTATAAATGTTTCTAATGGGTAATTTTAAAGTTATCGAAAGAAAACAGTTAGCTTTAAAGGCCAAGTAAACAATTTTAGAATGAATACAGCCTGTTTGGGTCCGAGGATTACGAAAATTTTATTAGTGGCTTCAAAAATTACGTTTTAACTGAAAATGTTCGTAACAAGTTTCAGAATGAAACCAGGAGAATGTAAATTGCCGCCAGGCTTGAGCAGTGCTAAGATAATAATGATGAGGAAATATATAAGTTAAAAACGTTGCCATTAATTTAAACAGGATTAGTGATATTGAAAGTTTAAGTATATTCATTGGCATCAATGTTTCGTTATGTACACGCAAGATACACGATACTTTTGTGTAACAAATTAAACAAGAATTAAAATATTTTCTCATCTTTTGAGGGGCAGAATAAATATTTACTGTAGTTATTAAAATGATTAAAATTTTTGTTGGCATCGGCGATTATTTTAAAATAGAAATTTGTGATATTCAGAATATTCATAATATTTATTAAATGTACATCAAACGTAAAATTAAGGGTGATTTGTTTTGAACAAATTTAGCTTGAACTTATATATTTTAGTGTATTGCACATTTTATGTCTCTCAGAAATCTCTAAAATCAAACATTGGGTCATAAATTTTACAAAACTGTATTTTTTACCAAATAGTCGAAACTTTAATCTGTAAGATGATGGAAAAATCTATAAAAAGAATTACAAAAAAGCGATGAATCTTGTTTTTTTATAAAAAAAAGCATTATTTTTAAAATTTAATTTAACTATTTTCTAGATTACGTGACTGACTTTGCGAAGAAAAAAAGTAAGTATGATTCGTTAATGGTTGAACTAAAATTTGTGGATAATATAGAAAGAAAGTTAAAGAAAACATTCAAGGGAAAAAAGCACTGTATATGATTCTATATTAAAGTGGATGAAAATATTTAAAGGAATGACAATATTTAATTTACATTCATTGTTTAGTATGGAGTTAATAGCGTAACAAGATTTACTCTTTTTTTTACGTTTCATGATAATCGTGATTTAAAATCAAAATATTAATTAAAATTTTACATTCGAAAGAATTTCAGATTAACTTTTTTAAAGTAATCTGATATTTCAGTGACCTACTTACACAAAAAAAGACAGGTAAAATTTAAATGGACATACAAGTGTGTAGTTAGTGGGAAGTACTAATTGGAAACGGTGATAAAATTTTGCACAGGGAATTGAAGAGAAGCAAAATAAATAATTCTATTTGATTCTCTCCATTGGATTTTTGTTTCATTTGCAGGATTTTATAATTTTTCGGAGAAGGAGCTTCAGTATGGTTTCGTTTCTATTGGTGAAACTAGGAAAGGGTGGTTCCTTATCAGGATAAAATTAAACATTAATTCAGCAATGCAAACGTCAGTAAATACAGTGAAAACTGCATAGCGAACTCTTTGCAACGATAAATCAGCCTATAATTTCCTTTTTGGTTTCAAGCCGAATTTCTATTTTGATATTATTTTTTTAACCTGCTACAACGATAATCGCACTAGACACACCTGCCTATAGCGATAACTTTACATCTTTAGAAAACCAGGTACAGTACAATCTCTATAATATTTTTCCTTGGACAAAACACCATACGACACAGAATGTCAGATAATAGGGAGAATCGGAGGAGAGGGAGCTAGAAACACACCCAGCCTGCCAGCAGGAATGCGAGGGGAACATCTGGCGATTGGAATGTGCTGAAATGTTTGCTGCTCTCTGACTCAGGAGGAATAAACCTGTTATTTCATTTTAAGAGCTGGACTGATCCTTGTTCTTGAAATTCGCTTGATCTGTCACCTTGAATCTAGAGATAACACGGCGCAAAACACCAGTGATATGGGTTTTTTCTCAGTCAGCGGTAGCTAAATTTGAAATAAAAATATAAAAGGACTGAAGATGCTGGAAAAAGGAAAGTGAATAAAAAACGAAGGCTATTCAAAGGTGCCGTAACTTGACCAATGCGAATGATTTTCAACTAAATTTTTATTTGAAGTTCTTAAAGTTTAAATATACTGTAACTTAATTATATATAATTAGCCTATTTTACATGTTTGTGAAATACAATTTATATCAACTAATATTTTCTTCACCGAATTGAATCAAACCTAAAATATGTGTTATATAAATACATGCACGCATTGGACAGACCAATCCGTAAACTGCCTATAACAACAAGACAACCTCTCTATGAAAAAAAACTTTTCACACTTTTCATTTGACATATGGATAAAGGCTTTTTTTATTAATTTGTTTTAAATGGTTTGATTCCTACCTTCTGTTTTCCTCCTTCCCCTTCTTTGCTTTTATTTTCCTGAATACAAATTCTTCTTTACAAAATCGGTGGGATTACATTTTTGGTAGGAAGTTCGCATTGGTTTGTATGACAAAAGTGGACATTTTATCTCTCTTCAGAGTGGGGTAAGTTTGTATTTTTTATGAAGGCTGTTATTCAGCCAGATGACTAACTATTTTTAAAATCAATCTGTAATAGCACTTTTATGTTTGTGTTTTGGTTTCCTTTTTCTTTTAAAATATGTTTATTAGATAATTTTCACTGATCTCCCTTTGTCTTTTGATGGTGGAAATTTCGGGCTAAAAGAAATGTTTGGCGTAGTGACTTCTGTACAGAAAATTTTCAAAATACAATCGAACAACGACTATGTGAACCAGGATATAACGAACCCTCGATTTACAATGAACCTTTCACATGGTCCCAATATGACTATGTTAATGTAGTATGTACGTTTACAACAGACAACTAGAGACAGTTGCATAAAGACACATTTCAAAACTGGAAGCTTTTCTGTTGCCCAAAGGAGGCGATGCTTTACTAATTGTGCTCAAGTCAACCCAACTTCCTACAAATTATTTTACATGAATATACTCTGGTTCAGAGACACATTTCCTCGCCTATTGTACCTTTGTTGAGAATTCTTTAACCCATAGGTGAGACAGAGGAACAACATGCAGGCTCTTTACAGTTTCTGTCCTTCATCTCCCCGGTGGACACCTGGCCTGGTGTCTACAGGGAAGGGGATACTCTGTCTAAAACCAGGGCAATCGTGTTGTCTCTTACCATTTTGTTTGGTGGCTTATCATTCTATGAACTTTTCAGTGATCATGGCTAACGTTGGCAAACGAAAAAACACTTTTCATCAGGAGAACAGAAAGAAACTTACAGAATACTTTTTCTTAAAATGACATCGAACATTTCGAGATGTTGGCATTGATAAATATCGCATTACGTATCTGAGGAAGTGACGAGAAGATATCGTGGCATTAGTGGAAAATGAAAAAACAACTCTATTGTACATTCATCTTCAGATATGGAAGAACAGAGACCAATTCAAAGCATTCAACTTACGGATGTTAACTGCCAGCCATAACATTTTTGTTTCAATTTTTTGCCATACTGAAAACAACAGCGAGGGAACATGTGTTGTGAACCTGTTTAGGCAAAGGTGGATAAAAAGAAATTTGTGCTGTAAAAACAAATCAGAAAACTTTCAAAGCAAGAGTAATCTTTTTTTTTCAGTGTAGTGGATTAACAAAATATGAAGTAAAAAATAAATGTTAGTTTACAGGTTTGTGTCAGTATATTAATTTAATACTTGGTTTTGTCCCTAATCACTAATGAAAAACTAGGTTATTAAAACAGTTTATTATAAGAAGTAGTAATATCTCATAACTTGTATTGGGGCATTTTTTTTTGCAGAATACGGATACGAAAGCGAACCTCAGTTGAAACGAACTGGAGTCAGTCCGTTGGGTTCGTTATAACAGGGTTTGACTGTATTTCGTGAAATATCGATTTACAAAATTCCTTCATCAGAAATAAAGTGATAATTAAACTATTTCCCTTATTATTTCCAGTTAACGATTATATTATTGTGGAAATACTCTCTGAAATTAAATCAGCTTCGTTTTACCTTAATTTTTTAGTTAAAAGTAAGAAATTTTAAGTTTTATTGAAAATATCCAGGAAGTGTCTCACACATTACTTCCGCTTTCGATAATGAGTTTTAAACTTGGAACATTAAGGAAAATTTCAGATATTAAAAGATACAGGCCAAATTCTTTCATTCTGTGAAAGGAACGTTCATGAAATAAAATGTTCTTGTTTTTTGAGAAAATTTATTTTTCGCAGCCTCATTTTTAAACGAATATCGATATTTTTTATAGAAACGATTTTCTAAATTTGTAATAAAAAAATAGCTTTTATACAGTCATTTTTTAAAACAAAGTTCAATTTCAGAAAGGGAAACTCTCAAAATATCAATTTCAATTCAGGGAAATTTGATTCCAAATCGGAAAATAAGGAAGGGATGTGTGGTGGATTTTTTTTGGCATTGAAGGAAAATTCAGAATTTCAGGAGAATTAAAACTCTTTTAAGTAGAAAAATATGTGTCTCTTTAACACAGTCTCATATTATTTAGTCTGGGTTTTTTTCTATGTAATTTTGCTACTATGAAGTGACTCAGCTTGGTTTCACCTGTTGCTCTGTCTCCAGCACTATTTTCCATTTAGGAAGGTAAAACATTTTCTTGCCAAAATAATTGATTAATCAGGACATTGTTGGGGTAGAAGTTGAAAATTTTTGAGATTTATATATAAAATTTTTTTTGTTATCTCTCTCTCATACATTAAAAGTAATGACTCACCCATTTGTAAATTAACAAAAATAATTAACATAAGAGCTGTTATAAGATTTCTGACAAATTCGATTAAATATAGGAGCTTTTAAAACTGCCTGTTTTTTGTAATCGACCATATATATATATATATATATATATATATATATATCTATCTCTGTATATATATATATAAATAAAAAGATAATTTACGAAAACGAATGATTTTTCAGAACAATTTTTTGGCATGTGTGTAGCCTCTCCAGCGTTTGTGATAACAATTCTCAATTGAATATAGGTAAGTAGTATGCCTTTTATTTTAATAAAATTACCTTATTAATCGATATTGAAAAAATGACCATGGCAATGATACTGGATCAGCATATAGTAAGGAATATTGGAATTAGTGAATTAAGAAACGCGTCTTATCTGCCGCAAATAACACACAATTACCACAAGAAGCATACTTTTTGGGTGTTTTAAACTTTTTTTATAACCGAGTTTTGTATTATTTTCAAACTTTATTTCAGAAGCTTAAATCCATTCTTTTCGATGCGCATGAAAGTTTTTCGCAAACAATTTGTAATTTTTTTTTTGGGAGACCATCTCAAGTCATCTTTAATAACATTTAATAATTTTATTTTATCACTTGTAATACACATTTATTTTTTATTTCTAAGAAGGAACTAGAATACAAAAAAATAAATAATATTTCTTTAAGTGAAAGAAAGAGGGAGGCTCTTTTGCAAACCAGTTTGCTGGAGGAAAACAGAGTTTGGATATGGTGGCATTGACTGATAGAGAATGATCCAAGTAATCAGGGAAGAATTCGTTTTAAGGTTTACTACGGGATGTGTCATACATTTTATTTTCAAAACTCGGAATAGAACTACAGTATTGAAGGTTAAACTACAAATGATTTTTTTTGCTGTTTTTAAATGGTAAGAAGCCATATAAAATTATATTGCTTAAATGAAACTTAACCCCTTTGACCGGCTTTTGCAAGTTAAGAATTTGACTATGAAAGTAGTTTAATTTATTAACGACAAAATAAACAAATGCTCCAATTCCCTTACGTTACAGTAGAGAATGAAATCCTATATCCCGGACGTATATGCCATTGGTCCCGAAAAGAGTTTATTCCAACACAATTTGGGCTGTTTAGTTTGTTGTTCTCTTTTCGTCGAAGAGAAACACGAGGGGGGAATGACTGGGACGCACCTACCAGCAGACAGTCAGCTGATGAGGATGACACCTTGGTCTCAATAACCCTCTCTAAACTTTCACCACTATAGAAGCGAAACGAAGTTTACATTCATGGATTGGGCGTTCATTACACTTCTGTACTTCGGTGGGTTGAGTTTTGAACCTTACCAGAGCCAGTGGCATAGCAAACGGGGATATTGAAGGGGGGGGAGGGGTGACCCCGGACGTCGGTTTCAGAGGAGCACAAAAGAAGTCAAACATTCCTGTATGTTTTAAGCCATTTTAACATAAACATTGGGCAGCCACCTGCCAGTACCTGTAGATGGCGCTGCCATCACTTGACGTCAGTATCAAGCTACCGGAACAGTAGAAGCGACGACGCGGTACGAGACGTATGAACGACGTTGGTTTTGAACTTTACCGTCAAGACCAGAAGACGGATGAAAACGTATGATTTTGAACGACGACGATACGATGCTAATGAGTGCCATCCTCACAAGATGTGGACAACAACCACTTTGTTATGATAACGCTGTAAATGGCTATAATAATAATATAACAACTTCCTAGCGAATATAATACTTTAGTTTGAAGAACTGTGTGTAATCGTTTATGGAACAACACTAAAGCCTGCGATCGCCACTACAATATTATGATGAGGGGCGTAAAATAATATTACATGACGCGCTATTTACGCTTGTTTATCCACTGATGATGTCTGGGAAAAGAAGTAGTATTCAAAATCACTTATCTCGAGCTACGCCTGGCCATGCGACAAAAGACAAATGCGTTTAGGTCGCATTTAAGTCCATAGGCGATGAAGAGGGGCAAGAAAATACAAAGTGCCGTTTACATTGACAAGCCACTGATGACGACAGTTGAGCGGAAAATTCTTATTACTGGTTGATCCCACTGAGCATCTCGCGCTCTGTTAATGTATTCCATGATTTTCCACGACGCTACAAGTTCAAACTGGCGATTCATCACTCCAGAAAATTTGCAAGACAAAAAAAAAAAGGCGCCAGGTGGTTTGCGCATGGCGAAAAGAGTAACAAATGTACAATGTTCACGTGGTCGTCGGTCTATGATGTCGTTGTGCTGAATTGACTCGATTTTATCTTCCCGCTGACTTATTCATTTTACGATGTTGATCAAACTGTCTTCGGCTCGCAGAACCCATCTGCTTCATTTTTAACTGATATCTTTTGAATAATTTGTCCAACGTTCATTATATTGTAAAACTATTGGCCGATTCTTCTACATATCTTAAACTCATTTTTTCAGAAAAGTTATTTTACACCAGAACAGTAACAAGCACGAGACCCAGCCATAATGGGGGAGGCTACGGTTTTGTTTCATTAAACAAAACCGATTGTTATATCTGCAAAGAAATTAACCTCTTTCTGGTATACACGTGCATTATTAGCGTTATATATAAAAAATATAAATATATTTTTTTATATGATCATGTACAAGAAATAAAATGAAGACATATCAAGAAGCAAATCCTAAACTAAAAAGTCATTATTTATGTACAACCAAATTGCAAAACAAATCTAAAGGGACGAAATTCTATAGATACATGGACAAAAAAATTAAGTATATAAAGCATTTGTGTATGTCAACAAGTAAACAACTTTCTGTTGTTATTATTAAAAATGAGAAAAAGTCAGTAAAGTATTTGGAGTTTTCAACAACGAACCAATAGCAACTTTGTCTGTGAGACAAACTTGAATTCAAATTAATTTTTGCTGTGCAGAGCAAATCCTGTTACTAAAGTTGTTGAGAAAAAACACTTACAGGGTAATTTACCTAAAATGAAAGAATTTATAAAGAAAAGTAATACACTTAAGCTCCCTAATAACAATAAAACACTTTCCAACTTTATATATGAATGGGATTCAGAACATATATATATATATATATATATATATATATATATATATATATATATATATATATATATAATGATTTCTTTGTGGCAGTCGTTAAATAAAAAAAGTAAGAAGAAACACAAATAGAACTATATACTAATTTTCATTTATTATGAGTGTGAACATGCATCTTAGCTGAGGATGGGTAAAACAGCGAACGAAAATCCCTGCATTCCTCTAATTGCAGGGATTTAACACATGGGTTTTACGTGATCAAAGTGAGAAAGTAATAAACTATTTTTTTGAAAGTATATTACATGGTTAGAATCTGTAAAAGAATTCAACATTTCGAGATTGCTATGTTGGCGCGGTAGATGATTCAAATTTTCTTTTAGTAATAAGTAACAATACTTGTAACGAGGAGATTTAATATGTACACACTCCAGCATGAGTAGACAGAAAACTGGGTTTGAAAGTGATTTTTGGAATTAAGACTTTAAAATATATATAGGGCGTGTGTCTGGAAAGTAAGTGTGATTTTTAGGGAAAAACTCACGCAAAAGAAGTTCAAACAAAATTTATTTTACACGAAAGAGCATTTCGAGCTATTTTTCTACATAGCTACCCTGCATTCTGTGGACATATTATGTGTCATGGCAGAAGAACTAGGTGTCTATGCCCTCTTCAAGAGAAAGAATACTCCAGTGAAGACAGCCACTGTTGAACACCGTTTCTCGCGTCGTCATTACTTGCGATAATAAGCGATTTCATTCTCATGCAAAACAGTTTTGAAATTTGTGGAAACTCATCACAAAACGTTCTTATTGTGAACCGTCTGTTTCCGGAATTTTTCATCCCACACTGCAACAAACCATCATTGACAGAAGGTCCTTACTCGTCATCGTCATGGTATTGGTGCGCCATCATTGAATTACCACTTTCTATCTCTTTCATCCAGTCATTTACATTTTCACCATAAATCTCTACAAGTTGACGATGAATTTCAGCTTGCTTAACATTGTTGCATTTTAAAATCTCGTATTACAGGACGCACTTCAGTCGGCAGGATCGGCAATCGTCTTAAACATTTTGTGAACACTCACTAACACATATATAACCCACAACACAATCAGCTGTGCGTAGCGTCAGTGGACAATTTAATCAACAGGACACGTGTGCACTTGCGCGGAACTCAACACCCCAGCGCGGCATTAGAACGAGCAGTATACTTTCCGGACATGCCTCGTAGTTAAATTTGGAAATAAAATTAAAGTAGAGATTATTACATGTGAAAAAACAATGAAACCAGGAAACTTTTCTAGAACCAAGATGAATATTTTTAAATTCTCAACTAGCTATAATTCTTATATATGACGATCTGAATTATGACAAAATTCATGTAATTGAAATCTACATTAGATTGAAAAAGGGTTTCTCCTGAATCTATGCCGCTGTTCAGTGGAAATCAAGACAAAGTAAAATAGAGTCCTTCAATCTTCATCTGCTACGAAGAGAAAGCACACCACTTTTCCCATACCAATTTAAGGCAGAGCTCAAAAAAGAATAGATTATACTAGAGATATTTGTGCCTGTCTGAGACAGACTTTTTAGCTAAGAATATCTGCGATCTGATTGTCAGGTTATAACAAAAGTTGTAAGAAAATCACATTCACGCACTGGTAAGGCTAGAAAAGAGGAAGAAAATAGTAAGAAGAAAGAGGAAAAAGAGGTCAAAATGTATATTGCTATAAAAAATCTTGTCTGAGTTTATCCACGCCACTTACGAATTCTCATTTTCAGTGCCAATATGCAATCTAATGGGACAAATTTAGCAGAGGAAAAAATACTCAAAATAAACAATTAAAAAGATGCTGGAAGATTTTGTGGACAATAAGTAACTTTTATTTGATATCACGCATCGACTAAAACGTAGCAGCCTAAAAAAGAAAAAAAGTGCTTAACTCATGCTAACCAAAAACACGTAATTACGTCCGTCCTCTGGATAAATTCAAGAGTCGTAATTATGTAGAACAATTTATTATTTATCCAACATTACTTAGAGAAAAAAAGCAAACAAAAATGCTAAAGATTATATTAGGAAAAGAATTAATTTGGAATAAATCTTATTTTTATATTAAATCCACTTCAATGAATCCATAAAATAAAAGAAGAAGAAAGGAAATTTACTAAAATCAATACTAAAACCCATCAAAACTCCTATATGTAAAATATCCGTGTCTCTGAGATTCTCTGTCACTTGCCAAACCACAAACCACTTGAGTGTTAAGAAAGATCTGAGCTATATAATAAAATTATTTATGGATTTAAATATTAAGTGAGAAATTAAAATAAGCAAGATGACACTGTAATTGATATCATTTAAGAAGAAGCTGTGTACTGCTCTGCTCTTCCGCAGTGCCTATACACGGGATTCTTGGTACAAATATTGATGCAGTTGAAGCCAAAAAAAATAATTCTCGTTGGGAGACTCAGAATTGTGAAGAGTACGCATGCAAAAAACAGGTGAAGGTATGAATAATATTGGCAATATCTGTGCAAACAGTCGAAGAAGTGAATATGGAATTCGGAATGAGAGGATAAATATTGCACTACATTTGAAAGAATGATCATTTTCTGGTAGTTGTCCAGGAGCTCACAGGTGAAATCCTCATAATTGAGGCGAAAACACTCATCCACCTGGCCAGAAAACTCTTCGAGAGTGGTCATGTTACGTCTCTCTCTCTTTAGTACTTTCATATCATCCTGCCTTTTGTCTTACAATAAGTGATCTATCTTCAGCGTTATACTTAAACCTTACATTTCCATATCGGTTTTCAGTTTTTTAGCGAAAGTTCTTGGGACTGTAAAACAAAACAAAATTATGTTTTGAGGGCTGTATCCAGAACACATGACGTTAGTAAAGATTTATTATAATGTGACTGAGATATTGATTTCTTATATTGTTATTATTAAATATAAGAATAAGACATACCTAAATTCGTCGTTTTTATTCTGCTACTTAACCAGAGGCCGGAGGTTTCGGGGTTCAAAACCAGATTCCACTGAAGTCCACCCTGTTGCACGTTAAACATCGCCATGAGGGTAACGTCCTCGCTTGGTGTGTGTGGATGTTTGGAGGGTACCAGAAAAGAATTGTCGTCTCGTCATTAGACAGAGGTTCAGGCAACAGTGTGAACCAAAATTTCCTTCGTTTTGTTTCAAAACGCTGGACGTTAATACATAACTAACTAAACTTACTTAACGCAAGCATTTTTTCTAAAGACTTTGTAGTTTCTGAGAAGATAGAATGGGACAAAGTAGAGTTAATTTTTCGACATGCATTTGTTTCCTATCTTAGTCGTGAGAAAAATACATCATATTTTCAATTTTCAAATTGAATTTGATTTATGCATCCAATTTACGACTTGGGAACTAGTTTAACTGTCTCTTTCCCATGATGCCTCTATCTTCTTCTTGTGTACTTGTCTTGTTTTTTATCCTCTGTCTTGCGTCTTGTAACTTTTAATGTACTGTTTCAATGGAACTTAGCCATCTAAATAGAATAGTTCCACCTCGTGAATGAAATTATCACAGCGCATTCCATGATAAACGGAATCTCGTCCCTACTAAGTTTATGTAAATAACTCTTTCCATGAAGCAAAACAATTGCTCTCGTACCATCTTGTTCCTATTTTACATAAACTTATAGAGGGACGAGACTCATGTTTATATGGAATGCCGCTGTGGAAGAATTTATTCAACTGCAGGAACTACTTTTATTAGATGGCTAAGTTCCACGAAACAGTACATTAAAAGTTACAAGACGCAAGACAGAGGATAACAACACAAGACAAGTACACAGAAGAAGAAGATAGAGGCATCATGGGAAAGAGACAGTTAAACTAGTTCCCAAGTCGTAAATTGATGCAATAAATCAAGCATTCCAATTTGAAAATCGAAAATATGATGTATTTTTTCATCGACTAAGATAGGAAACAAAATCCATGTCGAAAAATTAATCCTCTTTACTGTCCTACTGGTTCCTATCTTCTTCGAAACTACAAAGTTTCTTAAAATAAAATGCTTTATGAAGTTAAGTTAGTTTAGTTAGTTATGTATTAACGTCCAGTTTTGAAACAACACGAAGGAAATTTTGGTTCGTAATTGTTGACCTCGTAATTCTGAACCTCTGTCTAATGACGAGGACGACACCTTTTCTGGCACCCCCTCTCCAAACATCCACACCACACCAAGCGGGAGGACGTTTGGTTCCCTACGTATGATTTAACGTGCAACAGGGTGGATCTTCAGTGGAATCTGGTTTTGAACCCCGAAACCTCCGGCCTTCTGAAGTTAAGTAGCAGAATAAAAACGACGAATTTATAGATTTATTCTATCTTTATATTTAATAATAACAATATAAGAATCAATATCTCAGTCACATTATAATAATATCTTTACTAATGCCTATATGTGTTCGATACAGCCTCAAAACATAATTTTTGTTTCATTTTACAGTCCCAAGAACTTTCGAATAAAAACTGAAAAACCGATATGGAATGTAAGGCTTAAGTATAACGCCGATAGAGATACACTTACTGTAAGAACAAAAGCGTTAGATGATATAAGCATGTTACTGAGAGAGAGAGAGAGAGACGTAACGACCTAAATCCACTCGAAGATGGTTTCTGTTGCTAGGATGAGAGTTTTCCGCCTCTAATTGGCAGAGGATTTCACTCGGTGAGCTCCATGACAACTACCAGAAAATGATCATTCTTTCAATGTAATGCAATATTTATCCTCTCATTCCGAATTCCATATTCATCTCTTTCGATTTCGTTTGCCCAGATATCATTCAATATTATTCGAGTACCTTCACCGTTTTTTGCATGCGTACTCTTCACAATTCACGAGTCTCCTCAACGAGAATTAGTTGTTCTTCTTTTTGGCTTCAACGTATCAATATTTGTAACCAAGAATGCCTCGTGTATAGGCACTGCGGAAGAGCAGCATACACAGCTTTTCTAAATGTATAGATATCACTAGTAGTACCACTAGTTTATTTCACTTTTCACTTATTATTTAAATCCATAAATAATTTGTATTATATTAGCCCAGATCTTTCTTTAACACTCAAGTGGTTTGTGGTTTGGCAAGTGACAGAAATTCAGACACGGTCAGATGATTTAATATCATATAGGAGTTTTGATGGGTTTTTTTAGCTGATTTTAGCAATTTTCTTTCTTCTTTTTATTTTATGTGGATTCATTGAAGCGGATTTAATATAAAATAAGATTTATTCCAGAATTAACTTTTTTCCTAATATAATCTTTTAGCATTTTTTGTGTTTGCTTTTTTTTTCTCTGTGTGTTTGGAAAATAATAATCTTTTTGCTAAATTACACGATCTTGAATTTATCCAGAGGACGGACGTAATTGCTATTTGACAGGGTTTTTTTCAGATGAGTTAAGCACTTTCTTTTCTTTTATATTGTACGTTGTTTTATCGATGCGGATATCAAATAAAAGTTATTTATTGTCCAAAATCTTCCAGCATCTTTTTTAATTGTTTATTTTGCGTATTTTTTCCCTCTTTTTGCTAAATTGTCCCATTGGTCTGCATTATTATGAAATGGAACGAATGAGATTTCTGTTATGGCGTCAGAAAACTCAGACAGCATTTTTTATGCACAAATATGCTGACATCATCTTTTTTCCTTTTCTTATTATTTTTTTCCTTTCTAAAGCACTTCACCAGTGTGAATGTGATTTTCTATTACAACTTTTGTTAGTAAATCTCTGACAATCAGATCGCAGATATTCTTGGGGGGCTAAAAGCCCGTCTTAGACGGGCACAAATATTCTAGTTTAAAATAATTTTCTTTTTGAGCTGCCGGTCTTTAAATGCAGCATAGGGAAAAGCGGTGTGCTTTTCTTCGTAGAAGATGGAAAATTCTTGAAGGAGTCTATTTTAGCTTAGCTCCGATTTCCTTCTGCTGAGCATAAGCTGTATAGACAGGAGAAAACCTTTTCAATCAGACATTTGCTAGATTTCAATTACATGAATTAAAAATTCAATTCAGATCCAGCCATAAGAATTATACAGCTGGAGAATTTAAAAAAAATACCCATTTTGGTCTTAGAAAACACCTGGTTTCATTCATTTTTCTATATATATGTAATAATCTCACTTAATTTTATTTCAAATTCTAATATGAGGCATGTCCGGAAAGTAAGTACCGTTTCGTTCTACCGCCACCGCAGCGCTAGTGTCGGAGGTCCGCGCATGTGCACACGTGTCCTGGGTTGATTGTCTGTCCACTGACACCATTACAGCCAGATTATGTTGTGTTTACATGTGTTAGTGAGTGTTCAAAATGTTTAAGACGATTGCCGATCCCGCCGACTGTGAAGTGCGTCCTGTAATCCGATTTTTGCACGCAAATAATGTTAAGCAAGCTGAAATTCATCGTCAACTTGTAGAGATTTATGGTGAAAATGTAATGACTGATGAAATGGTTAGAAAGTGGGTTCGGCAATTCAATGATGGGCGCACCAATGTTCATGACGAAGCACGGAGTGGGCGACCTTCTGTTGTCAATGATGGTTTGGTTGCAAAAGTGGATGAAAAAATTCGTGAAAACAGACGGTTCACAATAAGAATGCTTTGTGATGAGTTTCCACAAATTTCAAAAACTGTTTTGCATGAGAATGTCACAAATCGCTTACATTATCGCAAGCAATGACGACGCGAGAAACGGTGTTCAACAGTGGCTGTCTTCACTGGAGGCATCTTTCTTTGAAGAGGGCATAGACAATTTGGTTTCCCGCTATGACATATGTCTGAAGAATGGTGGTAGCTATGTAGAAAAATAGTTTCCGAAATGCTCTTTCGTGTAAAAATAAATTTTGTTTTTAGAAAACTTCTTTTATGCGAGTTTTTCCAAAACGGTACTTACTTTCCGGACACGCCTCGTATTATATATTTTAAAGTCTTAATGTATTCCAAAATCACTTTTCTTAAACTCCAGTTTCGTTCTACTTCCCGCGTTGGAGGTATATTAAATCTCTCGTTATGGCATATTTATTACTAAAAGAAAATTTGAATCGCTTCCACGCGCCAACATAAATCTCGAAATAAGCGAATTCTTTTACAGACTTTTCCCTAAACCACTTACGTAATATACTAAAAATAGCTATTATTCCCTTCACTTTGATCACGTGTCTATGTGTTAAATCCCTACCTGAGGAAATGCAGGGATTTTCTGTTCGCTGTTTTACCTGAAACTTCAGCTAAGATGCATGTATGTCTGCCACTCTTCCATAATAAATGAAAATTAGTATATAGCTCGGCTTGTGTTTTTTACTTTTTTTATTTAACGACTGCCACAAAGAAATCATTATATATATATATATATATATATATTCATTACTTCGTTCAGTTACGTACCTCTCCAAGCACTATTTTCCATAGGAAGGAAAACTGACTTTCTTGCAGAAATAATTGATTAATCAGGAGCTGTTGGTAGAGTTAAAATTTTGAGATTTATAAAATTTTTTTTGCTCTCTCTCATATTAAAAGTAATGACTCACCCATTTAATCAACAAAATAATAATATAAGGAACTGTTATAAGATTTCACATTTCAAATTCATTAAATATAGGAGAACTTTTAAAACTGCCTGTTTTTATAATGATATATAAATATACTATATATATATATATATATATATATATACTACTATATATATATAAATAAAAGATGATTTACGAAAACGAATTTTCAGAATAAATTTTTCATGTTAGCCTCAGCGTTTGATCAACAATTCTCAATTGAATAATTAAACCATGCCTTTTATTTAATAAATGCCTAATATATGTGTAATGAGTGAAAAATGACCATACATGATCTAGTTGAATCAGTCATATATAGGGAATATTAGAATAATTAAACGTCTTATCTGCGCAAATAACAGGCCTGCAAAACATACTTTTTTGAAAATTGTTTCAGCTTTTATAACCGAGTTTTTTATTTTCAGCTTTTATTTCAAAGCAAATCCATTCTTTCGATCACGTAAGTTTTTCATAAAACAATTTAATTTTTTTTTTGGGGGATATCTCAAATTAAAAATATTTTTAATATAATTTAATAATTTTATTTTATCACTACTAAATACACATTTTATTTTATTTCTAGAAGAACTGAATGCAAAAAAATAAAAAATAACTCTGTATAAAAGCATTTTCTGAAAAGAGGAAATATTTTAAACCAATTTGTGGAAAACAGAGTTTGATATATGGCGTGACTGAAAATAGAATGAATCCAAGAACAATCAGAGAAAATTCGTTTTAGGATACTACGGGATGTGTCTTACATTTTATTTTCAAAAGCTCGAGAATAGAACTACAGTAGTAGAAAGGTTAAACAACTACAAATGATTTTTTTTTTGTTTTAAGGTAAAGGAAGAAGCCAGCTAAATTATTTGCTTAAATAGAAACTTAACTCTTTGACCCGGCTTTTGCATGATTAAAATTTGACTATGAAAGAGTAGTTTAATTTAATGCTGACAAGAAAGATAAACAAATGTACCATACGTTGCCAGTAGAATGAAATCTAATATCCGGGACGTATAAATTAGGTCGAAAGAGTTTATTCCAACTTTAATTTGGAAGCTGTTTAGTTTATTTAGTTATATTTTCGTCTTTCAGAAGAACACGAGGGCTATTTGGGACGCACCTACCAGCAGACCGAGTCAGCTGTGAGGATGACACCCGGTGCCGTATCACCCTCTCTAAACTTTCACGCAACAAGCGAACGAGATTTGACCTTCATGGATTGGGCGTGCACAAGTTCACCCTTCTGTACTTCGGTGGGGTTGAGTTTTGAACCTGGAACCCAGTGGCATAACAACGGGAATGAAGGGGAGGGGTATTGAAACTGGTTTGAGGGCACAAAGAGTCAAACATTCCTGTGTTTTAAGCCTTTTAACGCCAAATATTGTGGGACCTGCCAGTACCCTGTAGTGGCTGCCATCGCGTGACGTCAGAGTATCAAGCTGCCGAGAGTAAGAAGACGACGACCGGTACGAGACGTAGGAAGACGTTGGTTTTGTTTCTCAAGACCAGAAGACGAGATGAAAGACGACGGTTTGAACGACGATATACGATGCTAATGAGTGCCATCCTTATCACAAGACGGACAACAACCACTTTAATTGTAATAGCTGTAAATATTTCTCAGATAATAATTAACTTCCTATGAGAATATAATACTTTAGTTTGAAGAACTGTGTAATCATTTATGGAACCAACACTAAGCCACGCCTAACGATCGCCATACAATATATGAGGGGGGTAAAATAATACAACCCTGACCTATTTACGCTTGTTTATCCACTGAGATGTCTGGGGAAAAGAAAAGTTATTCTCACTATGACTCATACGCCTGGCCATGCGCAAAAGATAAATGCGGTGCGCATTTTAAAGTCAAATGATGAGGGGCAAGAAAATACCATGGACCGAGTGCCGTTACATTGACGAAGCCACTGATGACGACGGGTGAGCGGAAAATTTTATTACTGGTTGATCCCACGCAGAGCATCTGCGCTCTGTTGTACCATGATTTTCGACGCTTCAGGACAAACTGGCGATTCATCTCACTCCAAGAAAATGGTACTGAAAAAAAAAGGCGCCAGGTGGTTTTAGAAAATGGCAAATGTACAATGTTCACAGTAGTCAGTTCTATGATGTACCTGAATTGTAGATGAACTCGATTTTCTTCGCTGACTTAAACCATTTTGATGTTGATCTAAACTGTCTTCGGCTCGCAGAGCCCATCTGCTCATTTTAACTGATATCTTTTGAATAATTTCATCCAACGTTTTCTATATTGTAGAAAATATTGTGAATTCTTCATCTTAAACTCATTTTTTTTCGAGAAAAGTTATTTTACCAGAACAAGTAACAGGCTATGGCTGTAGATGCTCTAGCATGGGGAGGCTACGGTTTTGTTTCGTAAAACAAACCGATTGTTACATCTGCAAAAGAGAAATTAACCTCTTTCTGTACCACGTCATTAGACGTTATATATAAAAATATAAATATATTTTATATGAATCATACAGAAGTAAACAAGACATATCAAGAAGAAACTCTAAACTAAAAATCATTATTTGAACAACCAAATTTAAAACAAAATCTAAAAGTTGAAAATTTATAATACATGGACAAAAAATTAAGTAATAAAGCATTTATATGTCAACAAGTAAACAACTCTGTTGTATTAAAAGATGTGAAAAAGTCAACTCAAGTATTTGGAGTTTTCAATAATTAACTCTTGTCTGTAGACAAGACGATAGTTAAAACAATTTGCTGTACAAACCATCCACTGTTACTAAAGTTGTTAGAAAAACAAACAGGGTAATTTACCTAAAATGAAAGAATTTATAAAGAAAAAGTACACTAACCCCTAATAAAACATAACTATATAGATGGGACTAAAATTCAGAACATATATATATATATATATATATATATATATATAAC
>BGPR01004038.1:57397-84726 GCA_013235015.1 Araneus ventricosus
TATGGCTAAAATATGGGGGTGCTTCGATGATCCCATGGGTCATCCATATACCCAAGAACCAAGTCTGTAATGTTAATAGTTTTCGAGATATAATGAAAAACGTACTGCGGATGCGTCATGCAAAACATGAAATGACAGACAAACGGACAGACAGACAGACAAGAAAGCGAATTAATAATGCATTGTCATCTAGTTCTGAACTATGTTTAAAGTTTCAAGTCTCCAGCTCATCGGGAAGTTAGTTTAAAATCGATCGCAAGATTTGTACCGAACAGACAGACAGACAGACAAGAAAGCGAGTTAATAAAAACGTTGTAAAATAGCTATTATTCCCTTCACTTTGATCACGTGTCTATGTGTTAAATCCCTACCTCAGGAAATGCAGAGATTTTCTGTTCGCTGTTTTACCTGAAACTTCAGCTAAGATGCATGTATGTCTGCCACTCTTCCATAATAAATGAAAATTAGTATATAGCTCGGCCTGTGTTTTTTACTTTTTTTATTTAACGACTGCCACAAAGAAATCATTATATATATATGTTCTGAATTTTAGTCCTATCTATATAGTTATGTTTTATTGTTAGGGTTAGTGTATTACTTTTCTTTATAAATTCTTTCATTTTAGGGTAAATTACCCTGTGTGTTTTTTCAACAACTTTAGTAACAGGGATGGTTTGTACAGTAAAATTAATTTAACCTAGCTAAAGCTTGTCCACAGCCAAGCTGCTATATTAATTGTTGAAAACTCCAAATACTTGGATTGACATTTTCAATACTTTTAATAACAACAGTGTTCTTTCACTTGTTGACATATAAATGTTTATACTTAATTTTTTGTTCATGGTATCTATAGTATTTTCAATTCTTTAGATTTTGTTTTAAATTTGGTTGTGTTGTTCAAATAATGACTTTTTAGTTTAGGATTTGCTTCTTGATATGTCTTGTTTGCTTTGTTTCTGTATGATCATATAAAATATATTTATATATATATATATAACGCTAATGCGCGTGGCACAGAAAAGAGGTTAATTTCTCTTTTGCAGATGGCAACGATCGGTTTGTTTACGAAACAAAACCGGTAGCCTCCCCCATGTTAGGCATAACTTCACAGCCATAGCCTGTTACTAATTCGTTCTGGTGTAAAATAACTTTTTCTCGAAAAAAATGAGTTTAAGATGAAGAATTCACAATATTTTTTACAATATAATGAAACGTTGGATGAAATGATTCAAAAGATATCAGTTAAAAATGAAGCAGATGGGCTCAGGCGAGCCGAAGACAGTTTAGATCAACGTCAAAATAGTTTAAGATCGAAATCGGGTCAATTCACAAATTCAGGTGAACATCATAGAACTGATTATTGTGAACATTCTACATTTGCTACTTTTCAGTTATGCGCAAACCACCTGGCGCCTTTTTTGTCTTGGCAAATTTTCTTGGAGAGATGAATCGACAGTTTGTCCTAGAAGCGTCAGGAACATCATGGCACGCGAATAACAGAGCGCAGATGCTCTGCGTGGGATCAACAAGTAATAAGAATTTTCCGCTCACCCCGTCGTCAGCAGTGGCTTCGTCAGTGTAAACGGCACTCGGTCCACGGTATTTTCTTGCCCCCTCATCGCATTTGACTTTAAAATGTGACCTAAACGCATTTATCTTTTGTCAGCATGGCCAGGCGTAGCACGAGTAAGTGACGAATACTATTTCTTTTTCCCCAGACATCACCAGAGGATTAACAAGCGTAAATAGCGTCAGGGGTATAATATTATTTTACGCCCCCTTATCCTATTGTAGGCGATCGTCAGGCAGGCTTAATGTTGGGTGCCATAAATGATTACACAGTTCTTCAAACTAAAGTATTATATTCTCAATAGGAAGTTACAATATTATACTGAGCAATATTTACAGCTATTACAATTAAAGTGGTTGTTGTCCGTCATATGATAAGGATGGCACTCAATAGCATCGTATATCGTCGTTCAAACCGTCGTTTCATCTCGTCTTCTGGTCTTGAGAAACAAAACCAACGTCGTTCATACGTCTCGTACCGCGTCGTCGTCTTCTACTGTTCTCGGCAGCTTGATACTCTGACGTCACTGGCGATGGCAGCGCCATCTACAGGTACTCGGCTGGTGGCCCACAATATTTGGCGTTAAAAATGGCTTAAACACAGGAATGTTTTGACTCCTTTGTGCCCTCTAAAACTGACGTCCGGGGCTTCAATACCCCTCCCCCCCCTTCATTCCCGTTTGCTATGCCACTGGGTTCCAGGTTCAAAACTCAACCCCACCGAAGTACAGAAGTGTAATGAATCCTGGTGCACGTCCAATCCATGAAGGTCAAATCTCCTTCCGCTTGTGTGGCGTGAAAGTTTAGAGAGGGTATACGAGACCGGGTGTCATCCTCATCAGCTGACTGCGGTTCAAGTTGGTAGGTGCGTCCCAAAATAGCCCTCGTGTTTCTTCGAAACGGGACGAAAATATAACTAAATAAAACTAAACAACTTCCAAATTAAAGTTGGAATAAACTCTTTCGGCCCTAATGCGCATATACGTCCCGGATATTAGATTTCATTCCCTACTGGGCAACGTAAGGAATTACATTTGTTTATCTTTCTTGTCAGCATTAAATTAAACTACTTTTCATAGTCAAATTTTAATCATGCAAAAGCCGGGTCAAAAGGGTTAAGTTTCTATTTAAGCAACATAATTTAAGGGCTTCTTCCTTTACCATTTAAAAACAGCAAAAAAATCATTTGTAGTTGTTTAACCTTTCTACTACTGTAGTTCTATTCCGAGCGCTTTTGAAAATAAAATGTAGCGACACATCCCGTACTATCCTTAAAAACGAATTTTTCCTGATTGTTCTTGGATTCATTATTATTTCGCAGTCACGCCACTATATCCAAACTTCTGTTTTCCAGCAAATTGGTTTAAAATATTTCCTCTTTTCAATGAAAATGCTTTTATACAGAGTTATTTATTTATTTTTGCATTCAGTTCTTCTAGGAAATAAAAATAAAATGTGTATTTATGAGGTGATAAAATAAAATTATTAAATTATTATTAAAAATATTTTTAATTTGAGATATCCCCCCCCCTAAAAAAAATTAAATTGTTTTATGAAAAACTTACGTGATCGAAAAAATGGATTTAAGCTTTGAAATAAAAGCTGAAAATAATACAAAACTCGGTTATAAAAGCTGAAACAATTTTCAAAAAGTATGCTTTGCAGGCCTGTGTTATTTGCGCAGATAAGACGTTTAATTATTCCAATATTCCTTACTATATGCTGATTCAACTAACGTCATGTTATGGTCATTTTTCAATTACTACCACATCGATTAATAAGGCATTTTATTAAAATAAAAGGCATACTGGTTTAATTATTCAATTGAGAATTGTTGATTACAAACGCTGAGGCTAACATGAAAAATTATAATCTGAAAAATCGTTTTTCGTAAATCATCTTTTATTTATATATATATATATATATATATATATCGATTATGGAAAAACAGCCAGTTTTAAAAGTTCTCCTATATTTAATCGAATTTGAAATGTAGAAATCTTATAACAGCTTCCATATGTTAATTATTTTGTTAATTTATGCAACGGGTGAGTCATTATTTTTAATATGAGAGAGATAACAAAAAAAATTTTATAAATCTCAAAATTTAACTCTACCCCAACAGTCCTGATTAATCAATTATTCTTTATGCAAGAAAGTCAGTTTTACCTTCTATAAAGGAAAATAGTGCTTGGAGACAGGAAAGCAACAGGTGCGTGAAACCGTTGAGTCACTTCAGTAGCAAAAATTATTAGAAAAAAACCCAGATTCAAATAATATGAAAGACTGTACAGAAGAGACACACATTTTTTCTACTTAAAAGAGTTTTATACCCTGAAATTGAATTTTCCTTCAATGCTTAAAAATCCACCACACATCCCTTCCTTATTCGATTTGGAATCAAATTTCGAATTGAAATTGGATATTTGAGAGTTTCCTTTTCAATGAAATTTCGAACTTCTTGTTTTAAAAATGATCAAAAAAGTGTTATTTTTTTATTACAACGAAAATCGTTTCTATAAAAAATTATCGATATCTGCTTAAAAAAAAGAAAGTCTCATGAAAAATAAATTTTCTCGCTAAAAACAAGAACATTTTATTTTTCATGAACGTCCCTTTTCATGAATGAAAGAATCATTCGTATCTTTATTATCTGAAATTTTCCTTAATGTCCTTAAGTTTAAAAAACTCGGTTATCGAAAGCGGAAGTAATGTGAGACACTTCCTGGATATTATTTCATCACGTCTGAAATTTCTTACTTTTTAACTAAAAATTAAGCAGTGCAAATCGAAGCTGATTTAATTTCAGAGAGTATTTGTCAATAATATGACCGTTATCCGAAATAATTTAAGGGAAATAGTTTAATTATCATGACTTCTTTATATTTCTGATGAAGGAATTTTGCAATCGATATTTCACGAAAATACAGTCAAACCCCGTTATAACGAACCCTCAACGGACTGACTCAGAAGTTCGTTTTAACCGAGGTTCGCTGTATCCGTATTTGCAAAAAAATGCCCTAACATGCTATGATACTACTTCTATAATAAACGTTTTAATAACATAATGTTTTCATTAGTGATTAGGGACAAACCAAGTATTAAATAATATACTCAATAATAAACAAACTAAACATTTACTTTTTTTACTTATTTGCTAATCCACTACACTGAAAAAAGATTATTTTTGGTTGAAAAGTTTTCGATTTTATATACAATTCGTCAAATTTTTTATCCACTATTTTAAACAGGTCCACAACATGTTCCTCGTTGTTTTCTATGGCAAAAAAATTGTTCAAAACGTTAGCAGCTGCTATTGCATCCGCAGTTGAATGCTTTGGTTCGTCTTGTTCTTCCTCCATATCTGAAGATGAATCTACAATAGAGTTGTTTTTTTCATTTACTAATGCCACGATATCTTCCTCGCTCACTTCCCCAGATGTAATGACATCGTCGTCACAACATTCGAAATGTTCGATGTCATTTTGCGAAAAAGCATTCACTCCGTGCTTTTCTGCTCCGATAGAAAAGGCTTTTCGCTTGCCAACGTTAGCCATGATCACTGAAAAGTTCATAGAATGATAAGCTAAGCAATTAAACAAAAATGGCAGAGACAACACGTGATTGCTCCTGGTTTGTGTGACCAGAAAGTATCCCCCTTCCCTGGTAGACACCAGGCCAGGTGTCCACCGGGAGATGAAGGGAGATAGAAACTGTAAAGAGCCTTGCATGTTGTTCCTCTGTCTCACTTATGGGGTTAGCAGCGACTCTAACAAAGGTACAATAGGCGAGGAATGTGGTCTCTGAACCAGAGTATTTCATGCAAAAGGGGTAACTCTTGTAGAAGTTGGGTTGACTTGAGCACAATTAGTAAAGAATGCCCCTTTGGGCAGATGAAAAGTTTGAAGTTTTAGAAATGTCCATTTCTCTATAACCGAATCTCTAGCGTTTGCTGTTCGTTGTAAACGTATGAAAATACATTATTAACATAGGGCTCCAGTTGGGACCATGTGAAAGATTCGCTGTAACAGAGGGTTCGTTATATCCCGGGTTCGCTATATCGCGGTACGACTGTATTTTGAAAATTTTCTGTAAGAAGCTTGCATTACGCCAAATATAGCTTCTTTTAGCCCGAAATTTCCCATCAAAAGACAAAGGAGATCAGTACCATCTAATAAACATTATTTTAAAAGAAAAAGGAAAACCAAACACAAACATAAAAGCGCTAATAAGATTGATTTAAAAATATTAGTCATCTGGCTGAATAACAGCCTTCATAAAAATAAACTTACCCCACGCTTAGAAGAGAGATAAAATGTCCACACTTTATTACAAACCAATGCGAACTTCCCGCCTAAAAATGTAATCCCACTGATTTTGTAAAGAAGCCATCTGTATTCGAAAATAAAAGCAAAGCATAAGGAGGAAAAACAGGAAGGGTAGGGAATCAAACCATTTAAACAAATTAATAAAAAAGCCTTTTATTTCCATCCATGCGTCAATGAAAAGTGAAAGTTTTTTTTTCTATAGAGAGGTTATTCGTTGTTATAGGCAGTTTACGGATTGGCTCGTCCAATGCTTATGTGCGTGCATGTATTTATATACTAACATATATTTTTAGGTTTATTGATTCACCTTGCAAAGAAAATAGCTGATATAAAATTGTATTTCACAAACATGTAAAATATACAATTATACATACTGTTATAAAATTTTATATTTAAACTTTTTTTAAGAACTTCAAAATAAAAATTTTAGTTGAAAACTTGGTCAGCATTGTCAGTTACGGCACCTTTGAATAGCCTTCGTTTTTTATTCACTTTCCTTTTTTCCACAGCATCTTCAGTCCTTTTATTTTTATTTCAAATTTAGCTACCGTTGACTGAAAAATCCCATATTTTTTAGTCGGTGTTTTGCGCCGCGCCATTCTAGATTCAAGGCGACAGATCAAAAGCGAATTTCAAGGAACAAGTGATCAGTCCAATTTCTTAAATGCGAAATAACAGGTTTATTCCCTCCTGGAGTCAGAGCAGCAAACATTTGTGCACATTCCAATCGCTAGATACCCCCCGTATCTCCCTGCTACAGCAGGCTGCGGTTTCTAGCTCCCTCTCCCTCCGATTCCCTTGTTATCTGACATTCTTGTGTCGTATGGTGTCGTTGTCCAAGGAAAAAATATTGAGATTGTACTGTACCGGCTTTCTAAAGATGTAAAGTTATCGTTATAGGCAGGTGTGTCTGAAAAGTGATTATCGTTGTAGGCAGGTTAAAAATACATTGAATAAATAGAAATTCGGCTTAAACCAAAGAAAATAACGTTATAGGCTGATTTATCGTTATAAAGAGGTTCGCTATATGCAGTTTTCACTGTATTTAATTGATGTTTGCATTGCTGACTAATGTTTTAATTTTTATCCTGATAAGGAACCTTTCCTTAGTTTCTGACTATCATTGAAACTGAAAACTATACTGAAGCCTGGAAAATTATATGTCTCGCAATGAAACAAAATCCAATGGAGTGAGAATTTCAAATAGAATTATTTATTTTTATTTCTTCAATTCCTGTGCAAAATTTTATCACCGTTTCCAATTAGCATTCTAATTAACGTTCAATACACTTGTGGCCGTCCATTTAAATTTTACTCACCTTTATTCTTGAAAAGTAGGTCACTGAAATATCAGATTGTATTTTTAAAAAAGTTAATCTGAAATTCTTTCGGAATGTAAAATTTTAATTAATATTTTGATTTTAAATCAGAAATAATGATTATCATGAAACGTAAAAAAGTATAAATCTGTTACGCTATTAACTCACTAAACACGAATGTAAATTGGGGCCATTGGTTTGTTCCTTTAAATATTTTCATCCACTTTAATATAGAATCCATATGAGGTGCTTTTTCCCCCTTGAACTGTTTTCTTTAACTTTCTTTCTATATTATCCACAAATTTTAGTTCAACTATTTAACGAACATAATTTACTTTTTCTTCTAGTAAAGCCAGTCAACAGTAATTCAGAAAAATAGTTAAATGATAAATTAAATTTTAAAAAATAATGCTTTTTTTTATAAAAAAAACAAGATTCATCAAGCTTTTTAATTCTTTTTATAGATTTTTTTCCATCATCTTTACAGACAAAGTTTCGACTATTTAAAATTACACGCGAAATTTATGGACCCACTATATTGCTGATTTTAGAGATTTCCTTTATATTGTTAAAATGTGCAATACACTAAAAATATACGTTCTAAGCTAAATTTGTTCAAAACAAACTTCCACTTTAATTTGCTATACGTTGATGTACATTTAATAACATATTCATGATTTGCTAATGAATTTAATTGAATATCACAAATTTCTATTTAAAATAATCTGCCGATGCCAACAAAAATTTTAATCATTTTAATAATCCACAGTAAATATTTATTCTGTTCTCAAAGATGAAATATTTTAATTTTATGTTTGCACTTGTTACACAAAGTATCGTACCTTGTACATATGCTTCAACGAAACACTGATGCTAATGAATATATTTAAACTTAAATAATACTAATTGGATCCTGTTTAAATTAATGACAACGTGTTTTAATCTCATATTTCCTCATCATGATTATCTTACACCTTGCTCAAGCTTCGGCGTAATTCTATATCTTGGTTTCTCATTCTAGAAACTTTGTTACGAACATTTTTCAAAGTTAAAAATGCAATTTTGAAGTCAATTACTTAAAATTTTCTCTTTTCTTAATCTCGGACCAAACAAGCTGTATTCATTCTAAAAATTATGTTTACTGTCTTTGAAGCTAACTTGTTTTCTGATAACTTAAATTACCTATTGAAACATTTTATAATTACCGAACAAGAAAATGAGCTTGCAATAGCATTCATAAAATGAATCTATAATCCAGGTATTCGCAGTAATTAAGATTCATATTTTGACATAAATTTCGATTTTTGTTAATGCTTTATAAGCTGTATGTCTTGGTAATTTATATTAAATAAACATTGGAGATGTGGAACAATTATGCAGTTAATTTAAAATTTATCGCTTACATTTAACTTTTAAAAGTGAAAATATAGTTTATTACATCTAAAATCAAAGAAAATAGTTAATTAGCTTCTGAAGCAGGATTTATTGAAATTCTTGTTTTCTGGTTTCAGTAACTTAACTTAAATTTTGTTTGATTGTGAACGATTGTTTTGTAGCTCTTTTTATTTTCAAACGTTTCTAATTTCAAAATAAAATCTTAGAAATTCAATTTTTTTTAATTGCAAGATTTCATAAGTACTTATTGGAAAGTTAGTGTGTAAAAGGTGTTTTTCTAATTATGAATTATATTTTTGAAATTTCTTTAAAACTCTTTGTTTATTCCGAAACACTTAGTATTTTAATTGTATATTTTTCTTAAATCCAAAAAAATTTGGTGATTTTTCTCCAACAATATTGAAATCAGAGTTCTGCCAATTTCATAAGTATTTTTAAATTTACACCTGGGTTGTTTTTAATTCCTTTCTATTGCAGCTACTCATCGTCCCAAATCACAATCATCTGAAACGTAATATAATAATTTTAACAAAGTTGGCATCAATTTTAAGTCAATTTCGATTTTTAAAATTAAACCCACATATGTGTTCACACAGGGTAAAGAAAATGAGGGAAAGAATAAATTTTGCAGGTGAATTATTTGAAATTAAACAAGTTGCCTCGTAAGATATTTTTCATGCAAAAATACAAAACTTAAATAATTTTTCACTAATTACTTACTAAACGATTTCGAGAAGAAAAAAAACGCCTATAAGGTATCTTAAAATTACGAAGAATTTAGTTTCAGCTATTTGAATTGATTTTATTGGAATGTTTTCTTTAAAATGGCTAATTCTTAAAGGTTATGTACCGAATTTTGAAATGGTACTCTTTATTAATTTAAAAAAAATGCAATCATATTTTCGGGATTTTTTTCGGTTTTATTTTAAAATATTGAATTTCTTTGGATGTTACATAGAAGAAAAAGAAGTTTAATTTATTTCTCCACTTTAACATATTAATTATAAAATACTTTCTTCGCATTAGTGTTTAGTTTAAGTACAGGTTTACCATTCTGTTGCATATTTGTGGGATTTGTGCCCGTCACCGTCAGATGGCGCAGCGACTCTCATACTGTAACGGCTCTATGTCACTCAGAGTCAAGGGGCAGACGAGATAGGAGATCCAAGGAAGCAAGGTGGATTCTCGGGTAGGAGACTGCGTATGCCTTTAGCTCCCGCGAAGGGGAGATTCGAGAACTCTAAATGTCTAGAAACTGACCGCGCGTAGGTGGTCGCAAGCGAGAGTCTGAGTACAGTGGTTCGATACGCTAGCGAAGTGAACTCTCCGACACTGGATTATTTCTGATTCACCAAAAAACCCGTAACCAAAGCATTTGTACATCTCAGCATCATCATCTCTTATTTTGTCGTCTTTTCCTTAATAAACAGTTGTGTTAATTCAAGTGGGGCGATTGGTATCTTTTCAAACCATCACACCCACATATTTAAAACAGGAAACAGTCAATTCTTATCATTCCAGGCATTTAAAAACTAGTTCCCGTTTCCGTCTTTCATTACGATTTCTTATTGCTTTGGCAATGCGGCATTCTTTTAAATTTCATTTATTTATTTCTTTATTTAGCATTTAAAAATGCATTTTAGGTTCATGATACAGAATGATTATAAAATCTCTATTTCCCGCAAAAAGTAGATTTTATATACCATTGCATCATAGTATTGTAATGTGCATCCACTATAACTCGGAAATTCAGTACATTTCTGCATGATATTTAATGTCATTTAGACACGTTCACCAGCTCTCCAACATAGACTAACGCTCTCTCCAACATCCTTGATTAATTTCAACCTGTGCGCCAGCAATTCGTTTTATTTAAAAAAAACGAATTCGGGCCTTTAAAACGAATTCAAACCAGCACTTCGGGTCTTTACAGAATATACCTTAGACTTGACAAAACTCAGGATAAAAAGTAAGGGAGTCTAGTTTGGTGAGCTATGAGCCGAACGTCTCACGGACACACAACCAACTCCACAAATTCCACAGTCTCTGGTAAGTCATAATACATAGATTGCTGGGATGCTTCGCCTTCAACATCAAGATTATGAACAATCTGGACGTGATAGGCACGCTTTTCCAACTTGGAACTTAGGGTTTTTATGCTTTACTTTACTCTACTGCACGCGCCTGGCTCCAGAGATGAAGATCTCCGGCTTGCAGTTTGGGTGGGTGTGCGTAGTAGAATCTTTATTGATTCCAAGAAAAAATTACAGTGTACATTGAAGTACAAAATAATTCAGCAAGTGAAAAATTTTACAAATTTTTACAGTGAGGATATATACAGCAGCAGCCTCCTGACAAACTTGAGGCTGTTATATAATTTTGATTATATAATGTTAGGATTAAGTTATAAGATTAACATGAATTCTAAAACTCACTTACGCAAACACTAAACAAGAAATAAAAAGATAAACCGAAACGTGATATTTTCAGCTTCTAATAGTCATGATGTCTGGATTGTTTGGTACAGGAACTGAGTGATTAGTAGTTGTCTCTCACTTCATTTTGAAAATATAACTGTTTGATGATAAAGGAAAATGACTTATGCGATCAAAATTTAATAGGGTTAACTTGTAAGTAATTACCAACTTCAGAAACCAATATTTAAAAGAAACGGCAACCTACCTATAACTGAGTTTTGAAATAATGCTGCAAAAAATGTTAACTGCTTGGTTGGAGGTTTAATTATATTGTGAGATTGACATTCATTGCAATTTGTGGACTTTCCATAGTGGAAGAATATTTCTGTTCACTGGAGGTTGGATGGCGATCTTGCAGAGAAATGTAAGAGAATCTTTACAGATGGATCAAACCTTCATGATAGGATAAGCTGTGGAGTAATCTGTTTGGATTTTGAAAACTTAGTAAATTGGAAACGGGAAATACGGATAAATGACGAAGCAAGTGTATTTACAGCAAGAGCAGTGGCCTTACTCGAAGCATTTGAGCGATTGGATCATGTTGATGAAGAGGTTCACCTATTCACGGACTCCAGGTCAGTTTTAATGGCCCTTAATTCAGTGAAGCATACTCATCCTCTTATTGATAGGATCAGGTGATTTCTCGTTAACCCTCTGACTGCATAATTTTTTTGGAGTACTATTAGATGCAACGTTTGACAACATGTATCATCATTAAAAATGGCAGCAGACTGGATATGTCACAAAAGGCAATGTTCCTTTTGAGACTGATGTCTGTGGTGAATAATAAAATACAGTTACGGTGACTTTTTCAGCAACCAAATCTTAACCGTGCATGGATGCTTTCCAGTCTACCAAAATAAATGTTTTGGAAGTCCCCGGACTGTGACTATGGTTTGAACCAGGGAACAGTTAGCCACGTTATATATGGATATCCAAATTTCGATGCCATTAGGAAGGAGTTCTTTCCTGAAAACTTACTTTCCCTTGCCTTTCTGGACTTGGCAGTTAATCTAAAGGCCGAAACTGGACTAAAAACTTTTTTGGCGCTGTTCTATCAAAGTTAATTCAAGTGCCTTAAGCGATCTTTATTTGAATGAAATATGTGCAGTTTATAGACCGATGGTCAGTTGTTCCCTCCGGAAGTTTGGGCAAGGCGGAGTATCCTTCTGAATACTGTGGAATACTTTCCCACTTAAGGGGGAACCTCAGATATGGGGGTGATAAACTGTCGTATAATTAAGCATGGTATCACTTTCCGGTGAGGTACATAAATGGTGGTGTGGCTCTTCAGTCCTATCTCCGACGACGGCCGAACCCCTGCAATGAGGGGGTCGTTACATGAGCTGCTCGTAATGGGAGCTATTATGCGTTCGGTCACAGTGCCCGTGTTATTTGTAGCGGCGGCCGGTCTTCCAGTATTATCCGTATATTATGTATGAACGGTTTCAATTTCCAGTGGGATACATAAATGGTGGTGTGGCATATTCTGGTTTCAATCAAACACTAAAAGTGTAGTTTAGTTGCGTGTTTTAAAGAAAAATGTTTCAAATATTCTGTAATAGCCTAATTTGTCATAACATTCATGATGATATTATTTTCTTTGCATATAACATATAATATTTTATGCTCTAGAAAGTATTTAACAAATTCAAATCAGACAAGAAAGTCTTCGAATTCGTAATGAAGAAACAACTGTTAAACACTTACGTAATATCTATTACTAGCCATCATTGTATTGTTTTTATTGTGTTACTTGTTTCTATTAAGCTTTTTACAAAATGTTAACCAACTTGATATCAAGCAATATACATCTTCGACTCTGTCATGAAGATGCAACTGTCATGCAATAGCTAATAAGTTTCTATTTATCTTTTTTCTTTCGTCATTTTTTTTGAGCCTCAATGAAGGTCCAATATACCTACCCGACCGACAGGGAGCAGTTCTGGCTCCGAGTTCGGGGGTATGCTGTGGTGTAAATTGTAAAGTCCCATCTTAGACGACGGGCCGAACTCCTGAAATGGGGGGATCGTCGCGTGAGCTGCTCGTAATGGGGTCTACTACGCGTTCGGCCACAGTGCCCATGTTATTTGTCGCGGCGGCCGGTTTTCCAGTATTACCCGGGAGTCAAGGCATGGCGAGATCTACCAAGCTGCTTACTTACTCTTCTTAGAGAAGCAAATGGGCTGCGCATGATTTTTTCCTGGGCATTTTTCCAGCAATTCTAGCGCACTGGTACCGACTGTCTCTTAGAACCGAGGCAGCACAAAACATCCTGGACCAGATTTTCCTTTCCCCTGCCATTCCCACAAATTACAATCTAACCACCTCAACACAGCCACCTGATCCTCCATTCTCCCCCCAAGAAATCTCGGCGATAATAGAACATCTTCCGTCAGGCAAAGCCCCGGGTATAGATGGAATCGACAACCTCCTAATTAAAATCATTCATAAGCGCTTCAATAATATCTTTCCAACCCTCTTCAACAAGTGCCTGCATCTAAGCTGCTTCCCGGATTCTTTGAAAATAGGAAATATTATCTTATTCCAGAAAGGAGGAAAAGACCAGCGTCTGGCCTCCTCTTATCGTCCTATCTCACTCTTACCGACAATAGGGAAGGTGTTGGAGAAACTTATGACTCAGAGGCTGACTTATCATCTGGAGTCCACCAACAGCCTGAACGACCGACAGCATGGCTTCAGAGAAGGCAAGTCTGTGGATACAGCCATCAACGAGCTACTAAGAAATATTAAAACAGCAAGAAGAGATGGCAAGCATGTCTTAGTGCTCTCTATTGACATCAAGGGAGCCTTTGACAACTTGCAACATCGAGCCATACTTAAGACTTTGGACGCCAGCGCTTGCCCAAGTAACATAAATAGACTCTTTCACAGTCTTCTTCAAAATAGAAAAGTGACACTACTGACCCCACAAGGTAGGGCCACAAAGGAACAAAAGCAAGGCTGCCCTCAAGGTTCGTGCAGTGGCCCGGCCCTGTGGAACCTCGTAGCCAACGAAATACTCAATCAAGTCTGGCCAGATAACGTTCATATACAAGCCTTTGCAGATGATTTTGTGCTGGTCATTAAAGCAGATACAAATAAAAGCCTTGTAGAAGACACGCAAAGTGCAATAACCCAATTCAGCTCCTGGTGCTCAGAAAATGAACTTGTCATTTCAACAGAAAAAAAAAATTATATCTTATTCAGCAAAATGGTAAGAAGTCCCAAGATCACATGGAACGGGTATAAAATAAATAGAGTTAAATCTTTTAAGTACCTAGGGATACACGTTGATGATCGACTCAACTGGCTGGAGCACATTAATAAGCAAGGAGAGAAAGCCATCAAAATGCAGCAAAACCTCAAAAGAATCGCAGGTGGCAATTGGGGAATCTCTCAGATACACAGATGGACTCTCTATAAAACGGTTATTGAGAGAATGCTGGCCCACGGATCTTCAGCTTGGTGTCTAAATCCAACATTCAAAATGAAGAGGAAACTTTCTTCGATTCAAAGGCCATTCTTACTCCATATATCGGGAGCTTATCGCACCACCCCAACGGCAGCGTTACAAACTATACTCGGCATCCCTCCCCTACACATGCAATTACAGTTCGAAGCCAAGTTTACTTCAATTTATCGCCTAAGAATCCCTCTTCCCCCTTTCATTACAGATACCCAACCGCATGATCTGGAGATGAAGGCAACAGGCTGGTCCACTCATCCTTCAGAACATCTCAAACCGAACCAAATCTCTTTTGAAGACGGAGAAGCATATATAGCCCGAAAAGACATTATAAATATTTTCACAGATGGCTCGAAAACCGAACACGGAGTTGGAGCTGCCTTCTGCGTCTTGACCAATGACATCTGGGCCTACCAGTGGTCTGCTAAACTCAACGACAACAACACCGTATTTCAAGCTGAACTAACTGCACTTCACGAAGCAGTAATATACGCATCTCATCTGCCAAACCACAATACCTCTAACATACACGTAGACAATAGAGCAAGTATCATGGCATCCTCCAATTCAAAGAGCACAAACGCAACAGCAAGAAAAATTTTCAAAATCCTCCTTTCAAATCCAAGAATAAAAGTCTCTTGGGTTAAAGCGCATGCAGGCAATATAGGCAATGAGAGAGCAGACCAACTGGCAAAAGACGCAACACAACATGGGCAACCCTATTCACATACTAAGCTTCCTAAACCGTACATAAAAGGCCTCCTCCGGAAGAGGATGCTTGAGGAGTGGCAAACCTCATGGAAGAATGGCGATACAGGCAGGAAAATCTATAACATCATGCCCTCAGTTAGTCTCAGTCCCACTAACTGGATTAGAGAGGATGTTATCTTCTTCTCTCAACATGGACCTTTCCCTGCCTACCTCAAAAGATTTCACCTGTCTGACAGCGACTATTGCAGTTGTGGTGGAATTGGCACGGCACTTCACTATGCCACGGAGTGTGTCTATACAGTGTCTTGGCATATGAGGAAGCCAGCGCCAAACTTCGAACAAGAATGGCTGAAAAGGGTCGCTAATAACCTCTTCTCCAGGCAGAAAATTCGTGGGATCATCAAATTCATGAGCGAAAACAGAGATCTTTTCCGGCCTCCCTAGCCTTCAACATCCCAGCGAGCTGAACTATGTAGCTCAATCACCGGACATTCCACCTCCAAATAAAAGAAAGGTATTTCAACATCCAAAGAAAAGAAGACTATTACGAACTAATAGTGTAACAGTGAAAATGCCTGTGCTGTACATAGTGTATATATTTCCGTCTTTTTGTTTATCTTGTTTTTCTTTTCCTTAAATAAAATTCCCGTGTCTTGCCCATCAAACCGTTCATTGACCGATCTGGTCACGGGTACGGGGGTAAGGGACGGCGTTCTGTTCTGTCTCTTAGAACCTCCGTCTTTAACAGTGTCTGGTTCTCTGAATTTGCAAATGAAATCTTTCCGTACCTGCTAAAAAACACTCCCCGCATACGAGTACAAACAACGGCTGTTCTTTCTTCCATTGTCTGCATTCTTCTAGATTATTTGTAAAAAGAAAGTAGTTAGCAAAGGTGAAATCAAAACCAGTTTTTCATTTTCGCACATTTTTATTTCCAAGTAGTTTTAATTTCGGGAGAAATATGTCCTTGAAAAGCATGAGAAGAAAGTATAGATAGCAAAACAACTCCTTTCTTTCAAACAGCCGCTTAGCTCAAAAGAAGAGATAAATATCAAAAACGGAATCAAGGTATTGCCATTCTGGAAAGGCATAAAAAATAGCTTTTGTTCAAAAATATTAAAGTTTCTCCTACTGATATACAACAAAATTTTTTAAATCAATGCCATTGTAAAATGTATTGCAAAAAATACAAAATATCATAATAATAATTCTCGATGGAAATTTGCATGATAATACGTAATTTTTTTTCAGTATTTACTAGTTTTTATTCATCTCTTTCTGCTTTATATTTCTGTTTAATATCATTTCATTTTGAATTTATTATTCTCAACTTTTATTTATATTTTTCAAAAGCAATTGTTTCTAACACTGATTGAAATTGTCTTTTTTGCTTACCTCTTAATTTCTTGAGCTATACATATACAGCGCAAGAGAAGTTCAGGATTAATAACAACAATTATTATACATGAAACGGAGAAAATAAACGTATATTGCGGCCGTATGCGTTTTATTACTTTTGAGATGTTTTCATAAATGGCTTTCCGAGAAATTTCTCATCAATCAGATTTTTATACTAGCAAAAAGTAGTGAGAAGGGAAAAAATTGATAAAAAGTGTCAGAAAGAGACATTCCTAATCAATGGCTTAGAAATTTTTATACTTCAATCTTAAGATTATTTTCAAGGAATAAAACATTGTTTTGGTAAAAAGTCAATTTGTGGAAGTTAAAACAGAAAGGCTTGGAATTTGTTTTCTACACGAGAATCTCCGATTTCAATCAACATAGAATATTTATTTTTTGCAATAAGTAATATTCCAGGAAACATCGAAATTATAGCTACTGTCTCTTTAGTTTTTTAATGTATAAAATTGAACATGATCCTCAAATATTCCAATTTTTGTTTGAAATAGAAGAAATTCTCTAGTTTGATTATTTGATAATCTTGTTTTGAACATACCCTACATGACACTGGCCAATTTCGGTCCACAGCTTTTCCCAACACAGTCCGTTTGGTCATAAAAATGAACGCATCATGTAGACTTGTTTTATAAACATATCTTAATGATGTATTATCATCAAAGAGTTTTGTTAAATCTTTCTAAGTGGTAAACACAATGTGCATACCTTATCTTTGTGTATCGCATGTTTTCTCGGCATAACATCAAAGCAGTGTATTTTGCTATCCGTGTAGAAAAACGGAAAAATACATTTTCTAGTACAAAACATCTCTTCGTATTTTCCCCTCATCCTTTTTTTTTTTTTTTTGCTGAAATGGTTTTCTTATAAATTCGTGAAAGTCGAAAAACGAATATATATTTATTAGTTTTACAAAAACTCTTTTTAACTTATAATCTGGTATAATTTTTCGGGGAAAAACAGAAATATTCTGCTGTATTTTAGGAGCAGAAATATTCTGCTTCAATTCAGATACAAAAAGCAAAAATAACGGATTTTTCACGTAAATATTTGACTCTTTATTACTTATACGAGGTTGTAAATAACTTCGGAATGTATATGTATATATAGAGGAACCGGTGTAAAAACGGGCACTGGTGTAAATATGGGCACCCCTCCCAAAGTGTCTATGGGAGGTGCTGAAGACTGGCCTCCAGGACTGTAGATGGCGCTACTTGTTGATATAAGATAGAAGTGAACAGTTGGAACCATTCTTTCAAGTAGTGTGGATGCAGCGTGAGTTATTGAGCGAATTGGTGTTTGTTCTGGACTGCAAACTTTTGACAGGCATGTGAAATTGTTTTTTTCATATTCTTATGGTTAGTTTAAAATTTTACAGTGATATCCGGAAAGCAGAGATCCTAAGCTACTTTTAGAAGCACGCCTTTAGTCACACACGCTTTTTGGTTACATGTGATAGTGGCCATCTTTCTTAGGTTTGGTTGGTGTAAATATGGGCACCCTTTCAATTCCAATTCATAAGGATGCTGAAACACCGAAATGTTCCCAGGGAACTTCAAATACAGTTTCTCCGTTCGACATATCTCCTGTCCCCAACATTAAGAAGAGAACCACTACTCGTGGAAGCAAAGCAACAAGGTCCAGCCTCATCACTGGATCACCATACAAGGATCAGTTGACCAAGTCTCTTGAGAGAAGTGCTCCCAAGAAGACGTCCTTGAGTGTTCCCGGGGTAAGAGACCGGCCAGAGGGCAGGGGTGGGAAGACCAAGGGCCTTCAAAAAAAGAAAATTCAACCCACGAAACGATACGATTCATCATCGGATTCATCAGAATACTACGATCCTTCCTTTGTGGACAGCGATGATGATATCAACGATGGGGATAAACCCGACTCGAGGAAGGCAACTTGCATCTTTTCTGATGGAAAGTTCTCTGAAGACACTAGCGGGGAAGTGTGATTAAATGTGTTATGTGCCAAATTTGGGCACACTTAGATTGTGCTGGGGCTGAAACAGCCAGTTATGTTTGCGATTTCTGTAAATAATTTTTTTCTGTAATAAATAAATTCTCTAATATTTTGTATTGTTTTATCCTGTTTAAAACATTTTAAACAATTTTTTGTGATTCTTTTGGAGAGGGCCCATATTTGCACCCCATTTTTTCAGATGCTGTTTTAAAAGCTTTTTGTAAATCTTCGTTTTCGAATTGAAATAATTGGTATTAATCATTGTTTTGCCTCCTATCATTTAGTAAACTTGTAATAGTTGTCAATGAAGGTCAAAAATCCAGAATTTTTCAAAATGAAAGTAACTTTAAGTCGAAAGCATATGTGGGGGCCCATATTTACACCTTTTCCTCTCTCTATATATATATAACATGCAACGAAATTTGAGAAAATAAGTTTTTTCAAAGGTATGAAGGAAGGAGATTATTCATAAAACCATTCATTGTCAAAAATAATTTAGTTTTCATTGAAATATTTCTTTCTTTCTTCACCCATATATTTAAAAATCTTCTTAAATCCTCGTTAATAATTTCCTAAAGTGTGTATCAAAAAAGTTTGAATACCCTTTTAAACTGCCTATAAGTTTTACCAGGTTGTGATAATAAATTTTTTATAACAAGCAAATGTTTCTAAATATTGTTTCTTCTCGGCAGTTTTATTGTATGTCTAGTTGTACCAAATATTAATGAGACTTTTTTAAAAATATTAAATACAAACGTTTACATGTTATGTCATATGCAAAACTTAATTGTTTAAACTATTTTTTAATTACTATGTTTTATGTGTTTTTAATTATGTTTCATTAAAAACAACAATATACAGAGTTACAATTTCTTAAGATTTCTCATATTTATGTTTTAAGAAACAGATTTTGTGATTTCGGTGAAAAGCTCCTTATTTTTCGGAAACAATTTTGCTTTTATTGTTGCTTTGCGGAAACAAAGAAAAATATGAAGATAAATTGTGTGTGTGTGTTGGAAACGATTATTATTGACACTTTAGTTGTCTAAAAGTAAATAAATATCCATCATTTTCAAAACACAGTTGAAAATTCCACTATAAGCAGATTTTCTAAATCTTACTTTACTTCCATTCACATTTTTGTATAAAAAGAAATTTTGGTGGTTTCAATCCCATTTGGAGTAGCATATCTTGCCAAGTAATGAATCATGGACTCACGATAAAGAATTCTAAAGTCTCAGATGCACCTAAATAGCCCCTGATGTAGAAGTCCAACTTAGCTCCAATATATGATGGAGGGGGGAAGATTGCCTTCCTGCAGAACGTTTTTGCTAAACTGGCCCTCATTTATATTTGACTTGGAGGAAATCTTCCAGCAGCCACCGTCACCACAGTGTGGGTTCTAACAGTTTTTGAGTAATGCTTGATAAAAGAACAGGCAGAGGTTAGAACTCGTAACCTTTATTCCTCATACTCATATTCCTCAGCCATGCCATTTATTTACACACTTGGCCACACACATTTATTTATACACTTGGCCGTGATAACACTAAATGGGGGACGCGAGCATATCGAAAAGAAAATATTATTTAAAAAACTGATTAATTTACTGAAATAATTTACTTATTCTTGGTAGTTTGTAAGGTTTGTAAATAAGATCATAGTGTAGCTTTAGCATCAAAATACCAAAAATTGGGTCGCAAATACTGTAAGGTTGAGAAACACTGTTTTAATAAATGAGCCCAAACCATCATGATAGAGTTAAATACATGCTTAGATATAAGTAAGACACTTTCTTTATATTTAAATATGGCTTACTAATTTAATTCTGTATTATTACCTCTCTTCTCCATTCTGTAAAAATGAAGGTTGATTGGACTGAATTAAGGGACTGATCGGAAGTATTAATTGGCAGGTCATCTGAGAAGAATAAAGGAAGGAAATGTACGAAGGAAAAAATTATTGATTTGTTGCAAAAATGATTTTTACATGCGCCTTTTACACATTTTTTGTTGAGCCTTACTTGCATCATGTTTGTAAAGAAGTTTTGTAATAGAATTTTCTCTCACTTTCTGATGTCCTAGAGCAATGATGGCGAAACTTTTTGAGAAGTGGGTCAAATTTAGTTTTATCTTTTTTCCTAATATATGCTCGTGAGTCACTAAGTCAGTTGCGTCACTTGGAAAGAGAGGTAGGGTGTGGTGAAATGGATGCCATTAATTTTGAAAAACGGAAAATTTATTAACAGCTTACATTTTTTGTTCTGTGAACTTTTCTTCAAGTGAAAAGCAAAAAGTTGATATCAATAGGGTGACACCCTGAATTGTCGAGCCAGCCGATACCATGCACATTGGAGCCTCTACACTGAGTGTTTAAATGAACAAGGAATAAAGAAAAGATAATATATATTGTGTTCACTAATTATGTGACAAATTTCAAGAATTAATTTTAAAAACCTAAAAATATTTGAACTACAGATATTTTTTAAATGAGCGAGCAAATAAAAAAGTTTTTTTCTTCTGATAGGTAAAGCGGGGTTACGCCGTTCTAAATTTGTTATAGCGAGAAAATTCCGTACGTAATGCTACCGAGCAGCAGAAGTCGATGAGCTTTTTCTGGTTTCTTTTTTAGTTTTCCTTGAATATCTCGAAAACTCTTCAGTTTTCACACTACATGTGAATTAACAAATTAAAGAACGTAAAATTCCATATAAATACATGATTTCATTTTTCTTCCAGTTGTAATATTTTCGCAGTTAATGGCTCTAAACAAAGTTTTGATTTCCAGTAATTTACGAGCCCGTAGATCACCGAAATGGCATGTTACCTATCCGAAAAAAAAACTTTTTGAAATGCGCTCTCATTTTTAAAAAGACCCGTAGATCTAACATTTTTAGGGTTTTTTTCATTAATTTTTGAAATTTGAAACTTAATTTGTGAACACCCTGTATTTGATTAATTAGTTTATTAAAATTAACGCTTGAGTCATTTAAGAATCATTTGTGGTTTAGTGTTTCATAGGTTCGTCATCTATTTTCTACAGTTTAAAAATTTTGTAAACTTTTTATAATCTAGATAATACCCTATTTTATTATTTTCAGAACTTAAATAACAGCTAACCAATTAATTAAATTAAATTTTATTTCGACACAAGTAGCGCCATCTGGTAGTGAATTTAAGAAACATTGACTCCAACATTCCAAAATATTTATAATTTTGAATCATAAATTAAAGACTGAAAAGTTAGAAATTATTAAAATTAAAAAATTCTACTTTTAGTTTAGTTTAGTTTTTAGTTTCAAAACCTGTTTATTAATTTTTTTCTACTCTTCTTATTTTATGAACAAATACAGCAATTATACGTATAATTTCTCGAAGTCTAATATTTCTCAAAAATATTCTCTTGTATTATTTCCCAATAAGAAAATATTTTCGTCTACATATTTAAAAAAACTGGAAGAGAAGCATTTTTAAATGAACGCTGTTTTCTTTAATTTGTATAAAGTCGTATGTTTAGTCCAATATTGAATAGAAATTCGTTGTTAGAATGTTAATTAAGAGGAAAATAACAAGCAAATTAGTTGATAAATATAATATAGACATGAATTTAAATTTTTCTCTGCTATTGTTTTCCGAAGTTACAACCGAAACTCTTAATGCCTTCACCACAAAGTTTCATTCTCTTTACATATTAATCTGCTGAAATAATTTTTATCTTTAGAATATCTCTCTCTGTTATGTCACATATATTTTATTTCTCAACACTCACTTTTTTCCTTTTACCATTATAAATGGAAGATAACGCCTTTCAGTGTTCTGGGGAAATTGATTAGTGGAATCAGTTTAAGCTTTCTCGTCGCGGTAGTATAATTTCATTCTCTTTTTTCCTCTATTTTCAATTTTAAATTTTATGATTCTTCGTATTTATTTTTAGTTTATGCTATCCCTTTTTTATTGGTTAAAGGATCCCTTCTGTTTCTCATATCTGAATTTCGTTCTCCATGTTTTTATTTATATGTATAACACACAAAGACAAAGAAATTAAAACAAGAAGTTTAAGTGTACAAAAACAAAAAGGGGAAATTAAAAACTACAGTGCAAAAGAAATCATAAGAAAAAAAACTAAGTTCCGTTTCGGATATAAGCTGTTTCAACAATTAAAAGCAATACAATTGTACTAAACATAGCATAAAAATAAAAGAAACAATGATAAAAAAATGGTACAGCAAAAAAATGGCATGCTACATTGCACATCTGGAATATCCTATGATTTTAAAAATCTAGAATTTTTTTCCTGGTAAATTGCCAGAGATTAAACGTTAAATAAGGACCATTTATCCCCAATACACAACAGCCTCTGAACGAAGTAATCCCTATTAGCACAAGATGTTTTACGATATCTCCACGATGTCGCCACGATATTCTGGATTTTCAAAATCTGGAGCTTTCTTTCAAGGTAAATTTCCAGCGATTAAACGTTAAATAAGGACCATTTATCCCTAAAACACAACAGCCTCTAAACGAAGTAATCCCTATTAGCACAAGATATTTTACGATATCTCCACGATATTCTGGATTTTCAAAATCTGAAGCTTTTATTTCAGGCATATTGCCAGCTATTAAACGTTAAATAAGGACCATTTATCCCCAAAACACAACAGCTTCTAAACGAAGTAATCACTATTAGTACAAGATGTTTTACGATATCTCCACGATGTCACCACAATATTCTGGATTTTCAAAATCTGGAGCTTTTTTCCAGGGTAAACTGCCAGCAATTAAACGTTAAATAAGGATAATTTATCGCCAAAATACAACAGCCTCTAAACGAAGTAATCCTTAACCAAAGCAAAGTGTTCAAATCCTTAAACAATTCCTGCAGAACGAAGCATATAATCTGAATTCTCTATTCTTCTGTTTCATAAAATACGTTATGAAAAAAAATTTAAAATTCTGTAAAATGCCTTATCAAGAGCAATATGGGTGTCCTTATTTTTCCTCTTTAACCTCTCAGTAGAAACTTTTTCGTAGCCAAACGACGTAATTAAAACATCTTCATCATGTTTTAAAAGCTTAAAGTTAACTGAAGAAAATATTCACTGCGCTTTCTCAACTTCTTCCATGCACTGAACTCTCATTCTTGTGTAGCTTCACTTACAAAAACTTTTATAATAATAATTTCATGAAGAAGAAAAAACAGTATTGGTGGACTTTTTCGAAATCATCCGTCGACACGATGTTGTTTTCTTCGAAAAAGATTTACGAAGTGTTTGCTAGAAAACAAAAATTTAGTATCAGCATAGTTATCTTTAAAACTTAACTCTCAGTTTTTAATCTCTTATACTTTTAAAATTATGCTACTTGTTGCAATCCCTATCATTCACATTTAATTAGGCTTATGTCCCAAAATATATAAAAACAAGAGTGCATCAGGTAATCTAAAATTCATAAAATGTTGATAGATTCTCGATTCCATAACTGGATCCAAACTAATAATAAACATGATTAAATTCATAATACAGGGTTAGCCTAAATGATTCATTGGTTTTTAAAGGACTGTTTATTTACAAGTACACGACGTACAAAGACGCGTGATACGTGAAAAGATACATTCACTAACCAAGTTTCTGGTACATACTACAAATGCTAAATGTATGAGCCCTTTATCACTCAGTGCACATCCCAACGGTAATCCAGACGTTCAATAGCATGTTTCTGTCAATGTCCGTCACAGCAGAAGTGATACGTTCCTGCAGTGCTTGCAGCGTTGTTGGCATTGGGGGTACATCCCTTTATCCTTCATATAACCCCACAGGAAGTAATCATATGGCTCGAGATCTGGCGACCTGGGGTTCCGTGGCAACAAAGGAACATCATCCAGACCAGCACGCCCTATCCAGCGATGTGGCAGTTCCCTGTTTAAGAAAACCGCGGACAATATTGCTCCAGTGAGGTGGAGCCCCATGGACTTGGAAACTTGGGGAGTGTATGTATCTTGTCATGTATCACCCGTCTTTGTAGGCCGTAAACCTCCAATACACAGTGTTTTGAAACCCGATGAATCATTTAGGCTAACCCCGTAGACAATGAAAACATAATGCGACTGGAATAAGTACTCACCTGCCTTTATACAATAACTCTAGCTTATCCTGCATCCAATAAACTGAATATACTAAGTCTTTCCTTTCTCATAAATCTTTAATAATAATCTTCTTATTCCCTGTATTCCACAATTAATACTCAATGCCTCCCCATCTCTAATACGTTACTCAAAAAACTGTGCATTGATGTAAGCTTCCTCATGTTGTTCGCCATCATCTACATTCATCATTTTTCTTTCATTCAGACCGTGGGTATTCAAGATATTGTACATATTCCTTTATTTTTTGTCAATTCTATGTGTAAACATCAGCTTTGTAATTTCTTCATATGTCACTCTTTCTTGTTGTAATTTTTTTTCAACTCAATAAAGTCCACTTACATCTATACCAACCCGGATAGGAGCCACATGAGCTCTAGAGACGGCGGTGTGGTGTGGTGTTAAAGGGTCCAATATAGTATATCCTTAAGGCACTATTATTAAAAACACTTAATCAAATTAAGTATTATTATCAATGCCTTATAGATAACTTATATGTTTGCCTTTCGCTTTCAGATTGAAAAGAAAAGTAATAGAATATGAATGCAAAAATATTTAACTTAAAGTATTTACTTATTAGAATTTACACTGGTACCCAAATGTTATGCACAATTTTTAAGATGCGAAAAATTTGGAGTTAATATGGATAGAATGGCTCGCAGTCAGTTGCGCAGGATCTTGGTACATACAATCATCGATTATCGAATTTTACAGTTAAGATTCGGTCACGATGACATTTATATAAGTTGCTCTATATATCCGGCTCTGAACTTATGAAAGAAAAATTATTAAGTTTCACCCATGGGCAGAAATAAATTATTTACTACAAATGTAACAAATACCTGTAAAATAATATATCTGTAGAATACAAAGTATCTACTACATCTTTTGATACAACTCTTCTATAACATATTTGCAAGTGTTTTGTAAGTTTCGTATAATTTCGAAGAAAACTCTGCATGTTATAAGCAAAAAACATGCAGGAAAATCTGAGATTTTTCAAGGAAACCTTTATATCTTCCAGAATTTTCGAGCTATTTTTACGAAAATGCATGTAAATTTAGCGCACATGAAACAAAACCGTTGACGAAAGTTTCAACTCATTATCAGCTTTATGTGCAACGGAATAAGTCGAAATCCCATTTCGTCTTCCTCACTTTCTGGACGACCCTCCAAATGCTCTCGTGACCGAATCTTCACTGTAAAATTTGAATTCCGATGATTGCATGTCCAACAATACTGCTCAAGTGACTGCGAATGATTCTATCCATATTAACACCTAAGTTTTGGCATTTTAACCCATCATACGCCGAAACTATTGTTTCACTTTTTTAAAAAAATTACATTAATATGATAAAATGAATGAAGTATGAGAGAAAACACTATTCTTGAATAATTTTTTAATTAGGCTAAATAATCAACTTTTGCTTAGAATTAATCATCTTTTTATTTAGAAAAGAATGATTTTTATTGGATTTATAACTTTTATAGCAGTCGGCTCAACATCCAGATGTAGCAATGAAAGCTAAAAATCGCATTGTTTATGGTAAAATAAAAGGAATGCAAGCGTCCCCAAAAGGGATACTGGTAGAAAATGAGTTATGAATTATACTTAACTTTTTTCCCCATGTGTATATTTAAAAACTTGTGAATAGAATTATGCATCGCTGCTTATGCCAACTTGTACGATATTAATAAATAATATTCTGAACAGTTTGATAACGTTATTATCTAAGATTAAACCATATCTAACTCTCGCGATATATCTTCCAATCTATTTCCACTAAAAAAACATTTATCTAAAGAGATCTATCTATTTCCACAAAGTCATTACACTTGATGGGAACTAATGCCTTAGAGCAAAGGTTCCCAACCTGTGGTACGCGTACCCCTGGGGGTACTCGAAGGACTAGTTGGGGTACGCGAACACAAAGTGGGTTATGGCGGAAACAAGAAAACATAAGGAGTTAAAAAAATGTTTTCAGAATTTTGTTCCTCAAGTTAATATACTTGCTATCTAGTAACTATACCACCTGACTGTTACGGAGTGTAATTTTTAGCTATCCTTATACTTTAATGCGAAATTATTACAATACTGGTTTCATTTGTTTGGGTGTTGAAATAATACTATTGTAAAAATGCAATAAAAGGTGAAATAAAAATATCCAGCAAATGTAATTAATTCTAACCATTTCACTCTTAAGCTTTTAACCCCTTTTTTTTAACCCCTTAAGTAATATCGGGCATCAAATTAGCACAATTTTAAATTTAAAAACTGAAACAAAGTCATTCACAGACGTTATAATTCGATACAAAAATTACGTGGGATACAGAAACATTTAAACTGCCCGTTAGGTTCTCAATTGAATTAAAATGACACTGCATTTTCAAAATAGAAGGTATCATCTAGTTGAGAAAACAAACCACTTAAGGTATCCGACTGTGTTCGGAGACATTTTTTTGTAAAATAACTTTATATATATATATATATATATATATATATATATATATATATATATATATATATATATATATATAT
>BGPR01004038.1:84736-121309 GCA_013235015.1 Araneus ventricosus
TATATATATATATATATATATATATATATATATATATATATATATATTAATGTTATTTTTCAACTGTATATGTTTTAAAACTATGAAAATATTGTAAAATTAGGCTTTCAAAATAATATTTTTAAAAAACTGAGAAATTTGAAGGAAAATGACTAAAATATTTGCCTTACGCTAACAGCCATAGACAAAATCATATTCTAAATATACATAAATCCTTGTAGAAGTACATTTTTATGACAGTTATCTGTGTTAGGCTCTAAAATATTTCTTGTACTTCAAAATAGTTTTGAGATATAGCTGAACATAGTTGCTAAACTGGTAATTTTTCATAAAAAATGCTTTTCATTTTCATCTTTAAGCACTTAAAAATAATACTTAATTTTAAAATTGGCCTTAGTTTTTAGAGGAAAACACCAAGCATATTACAGAAGACAATCTCAGAAAATTTCATATGAATACTTGAATAACGTTTTGAGAAATCATTGTTACGGTCGACAATTTTCTTCAAAAATATCATTTCTCAGAAAACACATTTAAAGTTTTCATACAACATAAAATAATGCTTAAAGTTCGGTAATAAAACAGCTGTAACTCCATTTGTAATTCACGTAGAGTAAAAAGTGAGACAGTTTTAGAAATCTGATTAAACAGGCTACAAAATTAAGTCATAAAATTTTTTTGATAATTTCATCAAAAGCGACGATTTCAAACCAGTCGGAAGAGACAACATTATTGATAAAAATTTCTCTGCGTAGGCGGATGATTGGTGGTGGTAGGGAGGATATGACACTAGGAGGTAGGCGAAAATATAAAGATTAATCATGGGGTACGCGAGGGAATAAAGGTTGGAACCCCTGCCTTAGAGCTATGAACTCGTTTCAAATTATTCTGACGAAAAGCTGCAAGAATTCGCTGATAGTGCAATAACTTTGTGTCCTCAGGAAAAATATCCACTGTCACCATCAAAATAACATTCTTTGGTTCCAGAGAAGGCTGTCAGCAGTTTTCCATTGTTGAAGCTTCCAGAACTCTGCAGTTCCGGAATGGTGTTTGGAACAAAACGGAGTCTTTGCAGCAGAAGTTTCGCTTTGAAGAAAGGAGGTCGAAGTTAGTTGAAATTCCGGCAGGTTGTTAATTACGCTGGGATCGTTTCTCGATAAATGAGGATTGTTATGACACTTTGTTAGAATGAGGGATCCAATTTCTGCTCTTTTCTGTCTCAAGATAATAATGACCCGCGTACTTTCGTAGTTTATAGATTATAAGCAGTCAGCTTACTTCATGGATAAAGATATTGTACGTTCTAACGTACGAAATTATCGGAACATGTTTTATCTTGGAGGTTTTCGGTTTTTCTTTAAGTATTGACATCAGAAAAGGAAACGCAACGATTATAAAAGAAATATGCGTCTCTCTTCTCTCTTCATTTCTTCGCATCTTTCCACAAAACCCAGTATTATTCCTTGTTTCACATCGCTATCAAGATATTTAAATTATTAATAAAATTTTAAAATTCGCTTTTATTAGCTTACTAAACTGCAGAAAATAAAAAACAAATTTTATCAAGCATGCCAAGTTTTAAAAAATTTAAAAACATGAAGCGCAGGTAGGAATAAAAGAAATTGGGATTGAAATCATATTATAATATATTTTTAGTGACTAATTAGAAATTTTCTTTCTAAGGATATCATTTTATGTTGAATTTTCAAAACGTTTTGTTATCAAGCTTTTACAATTTTAATTTGACTTCCATATTTTTGTTAAAAAACAGTTTTTCAATTTTTAATACATAATAAAAGTGCATTTTAATTTTTTTAGTTTTGTTAATTTTTACTTTCTAGACATTAAAATAGTCTACCATTTAGTCTTTAAATTTTCGTTACCGACATTATGCAGGGTGGTCATAAATTATTGGACATATTTCAAAAATTAATAATAAAACTTATAATGTTACAACTGCGGTTTTTTTTAATGAGAGAGCAAAAAAATTTTTTTTTGTTTCATATAGGTGTCGTACCACTTTGGCTTTCTAAATTTGCTCCAGTGAGATTTCCACACGTAATAGCTACCGATCATCAGAAGCCGATGCGCGTTTTCTAGTTTCCTTTTTCAGTTTTTTTTAATATCTTGAAAAGTGTTCAGTTTTCGAATGAAAATTGATTTAACAACTTAAAAAGCGTAAAATTCCCTACAAATACATGCTTTTATTTTTCTTATAGCTTTAATAGTTTCACAGATAATGGCTCTCAAAATGGGAGACGTTTTGTAATTAACGACCACCTAGACCACCGTAACGTCGCGTTACTTATCTGAAAAAAACCTTTATAAAATGCTCTTTCATTAAAAAAAAACTGTAGTTGTACCATTATTAGTTTTTTTTTATCGTTAGTTTTTGAAATGGGTCCTATAATTTATGACTACCCTGTATATCTATTGTTGTTTAGTCTTTAATATTTTCATAATTCATTATAAAAAATATTATGAAATTTTGCAATCAACTAACATACGGAACCTCTAATATGGAATGAATATCTAATATGGAATGATATTAACTGATTAATCCGTTAACGCCTAGCATCCTATATATAGAACAGTTACATTTCACTTCCGTGGCTAAATCGAATGCATTCCATTGTTTCTTTCTTGCTTTGTCTATGAAGTCAATATGGATTCCCAAACTCCCAAATGGAGTAAAAAATCTATTACCGCGTCATCTTTAAATATACTGTTAATAACACAATCAAAACCTGCACTTTCCCACATAGCAATTTTAGTTTGCATCAAAGTTGCAGCAGTCTTGCTCTGCAACTCTGCAAGCTTGCGACAAATTTGACACGATAAGACCGCAAATTTATAATAAGTTTGAAACAAGTTATCGCAAATGGCGAAGTCCCCATGCGTTAAACTTGCAGCAAACTTGTCAAGCAAGTTCATTGCAAACTAGTAGAAACAAATAGCTTTCCGTCAGGGATATATTCCTCACCCCTTCTTCAAAGCCTTTTCGACGGAGGGATCAACCCCGTTTCTCTATTATCGCGGAATAGGACGATGAGGTTGCCTTCCTACAGAAGGGTGACGACCCTTTTTTCAACCCTCTTTTATTATTGCATAATAAGACGGTTGGGTTGCATTCCCCCTCTTTTCGTCCCTCTTCTTCCGACCGCACATTGAGTTATTTTTAAAGGAACTTACTTTTACGATGCGAGGGTATGTAGAGGATGCGCGATTCGAGCCCACGGTCGGAGGATCCGCAGGCGGTTATGCTAACCACAATACCAATTGGGACACCAGCAGAGCATGGAAGAACGAAGTTTTCGCTGCGTCATTGTGTCATCTTGTCAATTTTTCCATGTCAACTTCACTGCAAACTTGTTTTGCAAGGAAGGTGGTCGATTAGGTTATGTTACTTTGCAGCACTTTCGCTGCACCATCGATGAAAACTTGGAACCCTTTCATGGGAGATGCTCATTTATTCAGCAAATGCCAAATAAATTTTCTTCTTTTTCTAGTTTATCTGTTATTCTTTTTCTCTATTTCTCTCTATTATGGCTCCTGAACAGATCAAAGTAATAACCTAAGAAAAATGGGTAGAAATATGAACCAGAGGGTGGAGAAAACGACCTGGGGTACTCTATACGCTGCCCTCCAAAGAGCTCCATACGCTAGCTTCTCCCACGAATTGTTGAAATAAGGCCATTAAAATTTAAACCATACATTTACTAATGCTAAAATTCTTAATGGGATGGATAATTTTATGTGGAATCTTCTTATTTAATTACAAAGGCACTTAGACGTATACTATCGGAAGGCAGAAATATGCAAAAGCCATTACAAAGAAGAGCCTAGGATTAATTCTAAAAGAACATTTAAACCTCTCTCTTTATGTTCCCACAATCCATAAAACCATAAAGCTCATCATTCCCACAAAGTTAAGCTCATTTTTCATCGTTTTCGTGAATACTTTTAAGCTAATTTTGTCATGAAACTTTATAAAGGGCCTCTGGAAACTCCCTCAGGGGAAGAACTCTATAGAAACAGAAACTCTATATTGCCATAATGTCTTTCAAGATTTCAGAAAAATCTGTTTTGATACTACTTCCGAGAACAAACAGACGAGAAACTTTATAACAATTTACTTCATTCGGAAGACTCTAGAATGATTCTACTTTTTCAGAAGTAAGTCGAAGCAAGAAGGGAAAGAAAGAGAAATCTTTTAACCTAAGAAAAGTCTTTTAAAACTTAGAATAAAAAATTGAAACAGCTTTTAGTTAAAACATGTAAAATGTGTTTCTAAAAGAGTCTCAAATGTTGTATTTAGTAAACGAAACATGTCCTTAAGCATCTCTTTCAATAAAAATGTATATAAAGGTCATAAATTATTTATGCAATTGCAAATTTTTGCAGGAAATCCCATTTTTTAAGGGTCGACTCCAACCTGAAGGTAGAAACTCGAATTCTAGATGGGAGGATTGCATGTTCGAGACTCGATACCATCGAAAATAGCCCTGCAGGGAAGATGGTACATGTTAATTCCATTCCACATGGTTAATCATTTTTTCATCTTTCCTTTTCAATCTAGAAAAGTAGCTCCTCTACTATCTAAAATAGCCCTGCAGGGGAGCTGGTACATGTTTTCCATTCCACATGATTAATTTTTTTTCATCTTTCCTTTTCAATCTAGAAAAGTAACTCCGGGTCAGCTAATTTTTATCTGCAAATCAGATGATTAAGGAAATATTCAAATCGTTTGGTGCCTGTTGGAAGACAGAGATAACAAACACTAATTAAGATCAAGAAAACAGAGAAAAAAATTTTCAGTAACGAAAAGTTTAAAAAATTCTAATGCAGAAAAAATAGAAAGAGTAACCTACAAAATTGTGAGGTTTTGAAGAAAATTTCTTTTTTTTTCTTTTTAGAAAATAAACCAAAACTATAAACAAAAACGCAATATCGCAATTCTTAAAAAAAGCACTATCTGAGTTTACAAAACAAGGGAAAACACTCAGCATACAAAGGCGAAGTCTTTCGACCTTCAGAAATCAAGTTGAAACTGTTTTATGCTGTGAAATATTTAAATGGCAAGAAATTTATGGCAGAATCGAATTCCTAAATTTGATATTTTCTTTCTGTGAGCAACTCCCCTGAAGAGTTTTGGTTTAGTTCATACTCTTATTTTTATGACACGGAAATCTAAATATTGATAAAAACTATTCGAATGTAATTATCTTTATCTAAGACAATTTATAGTTAGATATACTACTTACTTAACTATTGTCTTGTCATGGCTACCATTTACATATGACTACTATTTGGTTTACTATTTAGTCATAAGATATGAAAACTGCTTCAAAAGTGGAATCAGTTTATGTAGATTTGAATCTACTAGCATAACTGGTTCTGAGCATGGCATATAGGAGGCTTGATTTAGGCATATATAGGTAATGATAGTAGCACGAGAATAATTATTATGTTAATTGAAATGTAGAAACAGAGTATCTCAAAAAAATTGTCCGAGTGACATGAAAAGTATAAATAATGAGTAATTTATTTCACATCATATAAATCATAACAGTAAGTTCATAAGCGTTTTTTTATCTAGTCTAAGTACTCATTATTTTATCTAACTTGTATTTTGTGAAATAATGCAATCATACTTATGAACAGACATTCGTTGAAAACGAATTAAGAAGCGAAGATATGAAAAGAAATGGATTCCGCTTAACAAAGAGAATAGTTCCAGATAACAGCACCGTAAACCAAGAGAAGGTAATGACTGCATTATAATGAAGCAGGGGATAAAACAGCGCTTTTAAGAAGAGAACAGGATAACTACATCAATAAGAAAGTCTTGTTTAGTAATTAAAGGTATAAAGATCCAATCTTCATGGAGCTCCGTGCATTTAAAAGGAGTACTAAAGGCATCTAAGAGATCCTAATGTAAGCATAAAGCACTGTTTGTTGCCCATAATTTTTATTTCCACCGTGAAGTAATTTGTGAAATGATGCAATCATATACGGAATAATAATAAACCTTCTTCTTTACTTGGGATCCAAAACGGTAAAATTTGTCCCATCTACCAAAGAAATAATTTCCAGAATGACTTTGGTTATATATCCGAAATAATACATAAAACCTAATATTACTGCAAAGCTTCAATAAATTTGATTTTCTTTCTATAAATTGCTGCGTTGTTTCTCTTCTGGTAAATGAAATTCAAATTACTTTTCAATAAATATTGAACTACGACTGAGATAAAGAAAAAGGAAAATTGTGAATGGATATTAAAAAGTGAATCATGCGTTGAATGAAGTGAATACTCCGTTGCACGCATCATTTATACAATGAATATAATGAACTGGAAAAATGTTCGAAAGTAAATGGTTCTTATTTTTGAATAAGGTATTCATTGGCGTACAATGGTGCAAGAGGTTATTTCTGAATAACGGTAGTCTTCATAATTAAACGTTAAATTTTCAAAACCATGTAACCCAAACATTTAGAAATGTGTAAATTTATTCATTTTCAATATTAACTGTAATATGATACAAATCGTAAATTAACGAAAGAATTACGTTGCAAAATGTCGTCGTCGTTCAGGAAGAAATCACCAAAACTACAGTTTCGAGATGTGGCCAGGTTAAAACTTAATTTTGAGTCATTATGAAGAATAGTAAAAATTATTTTACAGATTCCTAGCTCCTACAGTTGATTGGCTGAGGTTTAGATAACAGGATTCTGTCACGAAATAGATTATTGCAAATTCTAATCGACTGCAGTAATCCGTCAAAGAATTTTATAGATTTAGCGACTTCTTTCACTTCTTTCTGAACGACCACGAGATATAATATATCTGAATTACAATGTTTCAAATTATTAAATACACTACAGAATGTAGTTTCAGTATAAAGAGTTGTAAAATTAGGAAAAAAGATTTTAAATAAAAATGGTCAAAGATTAAAACTACAAGATATAAAGAAAATTCTGTACTTGCATTGTCTAAGGTACGGGATGGATCCCAAAAAAAATTTACAAGGGTAATAAAAATAAATTAGACTATAAAATAATTATGACTATTAACTCAATAGTCAATAGTGACTATTAGTCTAATGTGACTATGTGGCTATCTATGTAAAATTATTCGTGATTTTCACCAACTTTGCAACTCGACTGTGACTAAACCGTAACTACAAATTCTAAAATTCTTTTTACAAACATTAATATCTACCTTTCTCTGTTAAATGAAACTAAAACCAACTATTTGTGTTACTTTTTTCCGGAGCAATAAGCGTTTAAAAATACAGTGACCTCTCACTTATACGCGCTCTCTTTTATGCGCGTTTTTCACTTACGCGCCTTTTTTCCGCGGTCCCGGCCAGAGGTATAGGAAAGCAATTATGTCTCTTATTCATTTATGCGCCACACTAAAAAAGCACCTCTCACTTATGTGCGTCGCAAAAATTTTCTCAGTTCAAAAAGTTTTTTTTCCAGCAAAACAAGAAAGCAGAACAAAAACCCTTTTTGTTCTTCTTCTAGGAATGCATTCCCTCGCCCTTCCTCTATTCTTCAGATTCCAGGAACACATTCCTCTAACTTATACACAGGGGTGTGCGAGGGGTTCTTGTGATTGACGTCAGTAAAAGTCGCATTTATACATCAGCCAATTAGAAAGGCTAGTATTTTATGTACCACGTGACATTGATCGCTAACGAAAGAACCATCTTTGGAGTTTTGGTTATGGTTAGATGGTTACGCTTTAAAATGGAGAAAAGAACGAAATTGTAGCTTTTTTTGAAAATGGATGTTATTAAAAAATTCGAAGAAAATCTTTGCACCTCAAAAAAAGTTTTAGCGGAGCATTTTAATGTCCCAGAATCGATAATAAGAGCGATTTTAAAAAATCGGGAGCATTTCCATTTTCTTTCTATTCTTAAAAAATAATTAACGGAAGTTATACACGCATTTGCATTTTGAAGCATCTTATTTACATTTTTCAGCAGTATATACGTAGTATTAATTAACAATATATGTACACTGTAGTGATGTCTCACTTTTAAGCTCCCTTTTGTGGTTTTTCACTTATGCGCGTTTTTTTCGCTGTCCCATGCGCCCGCGCATAAGTGAGAGATCACTGTACCACGAAAAGCGTCATAATTTTTTCCTTTCCCGACACACTATTAGACCACTATAGAAAGACGTAAGTCTATGTCAAAATTATTTATGAACATTAGACATGACATGAAGCCGCCCCACACCCCTGGTGCCTATAACCTCAAGGATTATCTAATCAGTTGGATGGATGCAGGTTGAAATGAGTACAACCACTTCCACCACAGGGTCCTGAGATCCCACGAGAAGGCCATAACCCCAGAAATTTTAAATTCTCCCCTCCACCGTGATTTAACCTTATGGAAAAACACAAAAGTTAAATTGGAGAAATTATAGATTCATAACAAATAAAAGCCTTGTCTGGTCAATACACTCTTAATGAGTTTGATATTTACAGACGGAAATGATAATAAACACTTAAACTACAGTTTGATTAAATACAATACAAGGAGGAAAGACACACAAAAAAAAGGTTTGGGAAATAAACAGGATTAAATGCAAATATCCAAAAAAAAAACTGTTCAGAATAAAAATTGAGTGAAGAAATAAAAATAAAAGTTGACACCAATTGTTTGTACTGTTGGCATTTTGGCAGTTGATTTTTCTTGCTCCCAGAAATCCACGTTCGTCCGTGTTTATACCAGACGCACGATGAAAATTTCAGTAGACCATGAATCTAAGGATGTATAGGGAAATTGTATATTCAAGCACTTTTTCTTTTTCTCAGATTCCCCTAAGGTTTTTCATTAGGAGTTTATCTTTCTTGTTTCTGTCTGACGGCGGCTTAACTGTTCGAGACAGTTCCCTATTTACACAACGAACATAAACACAGACGGGTTTGTACAAACAAGGTACATAAGCTGAAGATACAATCAGAATTTTCTCAAACGTTTTCACTGGATGGCTTGCTGACGAAAAGGTTGATGTCGCAGAGAAAGGTTCACTAAAGAAAAAACTGACTGGACCTTGGATTTAAAAGTTTACGCGTTGAAGGCTCAAATGGGTTGCAACATGTCTGGCTCAAAAAGTTCTTGGTAATTATGAATGTGATTGATAATACTGTTAATTCTGCTGCGGGACAGATGATTTGATTGAACTCTCCTGTACCATTTCTGTTCTAAGCTGGGCTCTGGTTGTTTCACGTGACAGGACGTTGTTAGCAGACAGGATGTAGGATAGTGAATGGGAGTTCCAATTTCTCTACAGCTACACAGTGGAGAATAGGCTAGATGGAATCTGTGCAGATATGAAGGAAAAGGGCCGTGTCCTGTTGAAAACAGAAAATCCGCTCTATTCCAGTTTGCCGACTGCAGCGAAACTTTAGGAAATATGTTAAATGTGGATCGGCCCATTCACTTTGCCATTGCGTCATCATATCTTTTTGAAGGATATTTTTGTCATGACATTTTTTGGCAGTTTTATTTTGAGTTGAACGTCGTTTGACACTGCCACAGCCTTCGCTTGACTGACCTCTGTATCATTAACGAAATAACTTGGCCCTTTATCCATGAAATTTTTATGTGGGAGTTTTCTAGAAGTATTTCAAAAATTGGATCTTCTGTTGGTGGTCTTTGGGCTAGATGATGCTTGAATCCTGCCTCTATTATCCACGAAAATTGTAACTGTAAGATTTGTCTTGAGTATAGTTGTGTATTTAATTGTTTCATTTAGGGCGAGCAGTTCAGCCTGAAAGACTGTATTGTCTTTCGTTAATTCAGCAGACCATTGATGTTGTGTTGTTCTCTTGCATCACGTAGAAAGGTGAGCCCACCCCATTTGAAGATTTAGAACCGTCCGTGTAAAGGCGAGTTAACACATTATTTTATCCGCCGTTATCTAGTGATATTTGGTGAGGAAGAAGATGCTCTGAAGGATGTGTAGTCCAGCTAGTCACTCTGTGTTCAATAACCTCTGGCCTGAGGTGTGAAATGTCTTGAATTTTGTTTCGGAGATTGGAACAATTCGGTTATTCTGGCATTCAGCTGTAATTAGAGGTGCAGAGATGGCATCCCCAGAATCACCTGTAGTGCAACCGTCGGTGCTGTTCTATAAGACCCTGTAATGGATATGAACATTAGACGTCATGAACATTTAGGAAATATAAAAGGGAATTAAGAGGCATACTTGCCAATGACTTTTACACATAATCACCAAATCTATTTAGGCATTTATCTGAACGCAGGACCAACTTGTTAAACCCGGCTTGGTATAAATCACGTCCCTGCACATTGAGCCAGTTCACACTGTTGAAGCCGTTTCCACATCACTGTCTGAAGAGAACCTTCTTTCAGATAAGTGTTTCTTCAATTTTGGAAAAAGAAATAGTCACTGGGCCACCGTGAAGCCATCCGACGCAAACGCCCTGGGATGTTGAGTGATGGTGTCATTCTCCTGTATGGCGGATTAATTGATTTAAAAATATTTTCATTGTGTATCCTATTAGGCTTTAGAGATTAAGTCTTATTCTCAAGATTCTAGAACACAAAATTTGGTATGTTGCTTAAGGGCTAACACTGGGCTTTTAAGGGCTAAATATATGTGGGAATTGTACTTTTCCAACATAGCTTTTTTCCTAAATTTCATTTCTTCCTAATAATATTTTTCCACTCTGCCGGAAGAGCTTAATTTGAATAAATGCTAAGTTAGCAGAGAGATATCGAACTAACTATCAAGCGCTATTGCCTCACAGACTACTTCACTCACGTAGGAGTTCCGTTCTGTTAAAACGCTATGTAACGTTTAATATTCAGGCAGAGAACAGAAATGTATCAAAGTCTGGCACTTTAACGATGCTCCGGGGTTTCTCCCCTTTTGCTACAGTTGTGGCAAATGATATGGCAGTAAAATGGCAAGTAAGAAGGTAATTAATATTTCAACGGATTTATATCTTATGTTTAAATACTAAACAACGTAATTTAACGTGTCTCTAATTAATGTAGCTCTAAGTAACTTTAATTGCTAAACCTCTATTCTACCTCTAATGTGTAAATATAATCATACCTGTAATTATCTTCATTCATTCATGTTTGCTTATCGTAAAATAAACTTAATTATTATCCTAACTGAGTTCTCTTTATTATCTTCTTGTGTGCTCCCCTAAGTTCACATTAAGATACTATTTTCAATGTAGGCTGGATTTAAACACCCTATCTCGTGTCCTCGACCGGGATCTTTACAGATTAAAATTTAAAATCCTATAGATTTGTTGGCTCCTGCCGATATAGGAAAATCAATTCCTATATATATGAAAGATCATGCTTTAAAGGTGAAGTAATCCATGTTAATGAAGGAAAAGACAGCGGTTGTTAAATCTTCATTTATTCAATTGTAGCAGATAGTTCAGGTTATTCTTTATAGGAATGGATCATAATGTATGTAGATCCATGACCAGTATTCAAGAGGTTACGCCTGAGCGGCGCGTTGTTGTTGTCAGCTTACATGCTTCAATCAAAAAGGGCAAATAGGAATGTGCAGAAAGTTTAAGTTCCCAGAGAAGGGAATTTCTCCGGAAAAGACTCGTGACTCGAAATGAAAGTCTTAGTGCGCTTATTACGACGGAAGTAGAAGTAACTAAAATGAAGTGTCGTTAAAAATGATTTAAGAAAGATAAAAATTTAAAATATCACACATATTTAGTTAAAATGTTTTTTTGTAAATTATATGTGTATCAAACCATTTTCATCATGAAACCTCATTTTCCTATTTATAGTTTCCGTTGGAAAAAACTATCTAATAAAAACTGAATACATTTTGAGAATAGTACCTACAAAATCCAAAGATTTCACAGTCTGGAGTTTGCAGTGCTGTTACTAAGCACATTAAAAATAGCAAATTCAGTCATGCAGAAACATGGTAGGTGAGCCGTCTATCAAACAGCTTGATCATGAAACCTCCTTTTCCTATTTATAGTTTCCGATTCGAAAAAAAACTATTTTACAAAAACTGAATGCATTTTGAGAATAGAACTTACAAAATCTAAAGATTTGACAGTCTGGAGTTTGCAGTGCTGTTACAAGCATATTAAAAATGGCAAATTCATTCATGTAGGTGAGATTAGATTGCTCTAGCAACAGGTTTCATTGGTAATTGCAAAGTATTCTGAGTTTCTTGGAATTAATACTTTCTTTAGGGCAACAAATAAGTATCTCCACGACTTATTAAAACAATAAAATTAATTTAATCTTCCATCGCGCTTATCTAATCTGTGAGATGAAGCACCCATATTTTTTGTGCCAAAGTGTGGGTTTCACCGAGAAAGGTGTGGGATCCCTAGTAGATTCCTGGCTCCCTACCACTGATACTAGGGTGTTGTATTTTTTTTCTCTTGTGCTCTTTTGATGTATGTGAGGGGCAAGTTAATCCGACAGATGAGTTTCGCCGGATACTTTTTTTATTTTTGATTTCACAAATTTTTCTCAATATTTTTTTTATATAACAGCAAAAGTTCTTACACCTGTGTTTCAGCCTCTAATTTAACGATACTGATCTTTATTTCCAATATATTGTTTCAAAAATGTCGAATTATTTCAGGCTCTCAACGACAACATCTGTCATTGCTAAGGAACCATACGGAAAAACAACCGTCAACTCTCTCCTGAATTCCTGGACATTTTGTTATTTGAAATTGCAAGGAAATAATGCAATATAGTTATTTAAAAATGCAAATATAGCTTTGTTTGACCGAATAATTCAGCTCATCAGCTTTTTCTTAAGCCTAAACAAAATTTAAGTTTTAATCTCACAGATGATTTCTTTGAATCATGTTAACTACTAACTTTTGAAAATTATTTAAAAAGTTTTTCATTTGTTATGAATTCGAATTTTGAGCCATGTTAAATTAAATGTAATACGAAGATTGATAGAAAAGACGGCTGAAGCATCTTGATGACAATCAGGGCTTCTTCCCCCCGTATAGAAACATTGAACCTTTGAACATTGCCTTTCTACATTATAATATTATAATCACATATTTATTTAATCCATTACTTTCGTAATGATATTGAGTTTATGAATATATCGTCAGTGTACTACTAAAAATGTACAATGTGTGCTGCTCGTATACTGGTTTGCTCACTTTTAACATAGGACTGCGTTCCTCCCATTGAGGAACGCAGTCCTATGTTAAAAGTGATCAAATTCACTTCGGCAAATCAAATCCCTTCCTGGGAGAATCCCAGGAAGGGATTTGATTCACACGCCGAAAACGCCACAAAAAACGTTGTATGGGAGATCCTTTATATCTCGTTAACTACATATGTTAAAAACATAACTAATGTCTTATTTTAGAAATAAAGGGAAACAACAGAAGTTACAAAGAAAAAATTTGAAACTCGGAAAAGAGTCACGTGAGTAAAGTAGTCCTACGCCTTTAACATCAGCGGCTGTTTAAAAGACAGCCTCCCGTCGTTTTTTTTTTTTTTTTTTTTTTTTTTTTTTTTTTTTTTGAGGGTGGATTTATCAAAACAACAAAAACACCTTCACTTATTTTTCTGACTTTAATTTCACTTGGTCACTTTGACTTTAATTTCACTGTATACTGACAAAAAAACGGCAATGCAAAGCGGCAACACCTGAATATAATCAAAGTCTCAGAGTGGATTCCATGGATTAAGTGACAGCTGCGCTGAAAGATAAGAGGATTTAACTTCTTGAAAGAAATGTTACTTAGATTTGAGGTTGACTTTTATTGTGTCGACCCTGTGACATTCGAGAATGCCTAGCAGCGAAAGAATGGAAAAAGAATATGTCTACAATCACCCATGAAATTCAGCGAATAAACTTAAAACATTTAGTGCTGAACAAAAGGATTTAAATTTTGAAACTATTAGAAATAATAGATCCAAGGATTTCTGTCTTAACAAATCTCTCCATCTTAGACGAGACTTAACATAATTTTGTACTTCTTTGGAACATTAACAAATCTCTCCATCTTAGACGAGTCTTAACCCAATTTTGAACTTCTTTGGAACATTAACAAATCTCTCCATTTTAGACGAGACTTAACCTAATTTTGCACTTCTTTGGAACATTCTATGAAACTATTATTATTTCGTATCCATCTGCTCACTTCAAACTATTCTCTAATCCATATTTTTGCAGGAATTTTTTTTTTTTATTATAGAATAAGTTTAGTTAAAGTAATCAGCTGTCTCAAGTCAGCAAGGACAATCCCTACTTTCGATTATTTGTCCCGATTGAAAAAATGCCCTAGATTTATCCCGAATTTTAATTGTCAGAAATAAAATTATATTGAATTGGATAAAATTATATTTTAAAAATTAGAATTAATTTTAAAAATATAGTTAAAATAGTTATGTTTAAACAAAAGTAAATCATCCTATCCAGCATTTACTGTACATATGAAGTGACCAGGTGTCTGGATTAGCCAGGATTGTCCAGTTTTCAACTTTTTGTCTGTGTTAGAAAAATAGTTCTGGGCTGAAAGTATCAAATAAACTCATATATTTTTTTAACCCTCTGACCTCCCAATTATTTTGAACTTTTAGCTATCAGGTTAGAAAACTTAACTTTTAAAGGAAATGAAACGATCTTTTTCGTACTTAATTATATCTTTGCAATTTTAAGAACACTTTATGCATTTACATATACATATAAACACGAACTATCTGCTTTTGAACTGAACATGAAGAACGGAAAGAAGAAAAACGCTTACGACGCTCGGAGGGTTAAAAGATAGCCACTAAAGAATTCTCTTTTGTATCTTCATAACATGACCAATGTCGAGGAAACATCATAAAGAAAATATTGTAAACTATTGTATATTGTAATATTTTAACAATGCTAAATACTTAACAGCTAAATATCTTAACAATGCTTCTTTAAAAGTTTTACAATTAATTATTCTATTGACTTGGGCTTTCAACTTTGTTTTCTGGATTTTTAAATAACCTTCTTCCCAATTCTTCCCCAAGCCCGCGTTCCTGATTTAAATACAAAAAATATGGCCAATTTAGCAAGTGCATTTCATAATTATTATGCTGAAAATTATTTTGTAAAATAATACGTGGGAAAGAAACCCCCGAAATTTTGGCGAGATTGGTGGCCTATGAAAACTGGGAAGAGTAAATTTATTTAAATATGGAATAAATTTATAAATCAGTTTTCGAAAACACACTTTCATTAGTGTATTAATAAGTAGTATTTTCTTCTTTTAACTATCGGCTGCTTCTTAGTTTCTAATTTGTAAATATTGTGCAATTTTGAAATCAATATTTTTCTGAAATTCATTACTAAGTGGCGCCACTAGTTTGGAATAAAAATTAGATTAAATTATTCGAGTAGTTCTGAAAATATTCTACTAGTGTATTTTCATCTAGAATACGTAAATGTACGAAATTTCGAAACTCTGCCACGTGAAGATGTGAGTGAAAAATCGATTCCGAAATTCCATCTTTACAAACATGAAACAAGTCCAGTTAAATGAAAGTGTTAAAAAGTAAACAACGTAAAGTGACACAAAATTTCACAAACTCTAATCCAATATTTAATCTCTATAATGTGGTCTGAGAAATTTTATTTCATTACTCGTATCTCTAGAACAATAGAGATATTTCATTATGGTTCCTCATAACTCCCTTAACCTATTAATGCCTAGAGTTAGGGATGCCTTTAAAAATGCATCATAAACCCACAGGAATTATTTTTTCGTTATAAATTTTACAAAAAAGTATCTATATTAGAATAGGCCAGAAATTTCGGTAACGCTCAGGAATGCGGGCGTGGCTACTTGCCAAAAGATATTCAGACCCGACAGTCAGTCTGCAAATTAGCATACACACAGGATACTGTATTGATTTTGTGATGATTTAGTATCAAATAGGAGTTATGACAGGGTTAATTTTATTAGCTGATTTTAGCAGTTTCTTTTCTTTTTTTGTTTTATGTTGATTCATCGATGCGGAACTTCGTTAATATCAAATAGAAGTTATACTAGAATTAATTTATTTTTCCACTTCTCAAAGAACTATACTTTCGTTTTAGTTGAAAATGTTCTTTTTTTTCGTACTTAATTTTGGAATTGAATATTTATATATTTTGAAAAACGAAAGATAGTGTCAAGAGCTTCATCATTTTTGTTCTTCGTGCTTTTTTTTATTTCTTAAGCACTCTGACAATCTGCATGAGATTTTCTACAACAAGTTTCGTTAGAAAATCTGTGGCAATCGTATCCGAGATATTGTTGACAAGATAAAAGTCCGTCTTAGATGGGCACAAACCTTCTAGTTTTTAAGAATTCGTTTCTTTTATATTCAATCGATGGTAGCACATATTAAACGTTTGGATGATAATGCAACCTTCTCATCTTCGAGTCAAACTCGGAAAGTAATTTTTTGCAACGTGAAGAAGAAAAGGGTAAGTTAGTTCAATCATTCACCAATTAATCTACTTACATTTAACAAATATATGAGGAAGTGCAATTGTAAGAATGCGTTTTCTTCTTGGAATTTCACATTAGACTTTGCTAGGTTTTTTTCGGGACACTAGGGGAATAAAACATAAATTTTTCAGGCTGGATTTTGTTTAGTATTTTTGCATTTTATTTCAGGACATGTAATATTAGTATACAATATATTATTGAAGAAATGCGACTTGGGCATTAATGGGTTAATAGCGCTACCTTCAAGATCTTTATTTTGTCGTCAATTGAGACTTGAGATCGCCAGATTTCCGAAATTAGCCATCTAATCCTCGTAAAATCCGAGCATGGTGGTCTCTTACACGTTAAATTTGCACTACAACAGAGGTTTGAAACTTGTGGTACGCGTACCCCTGGGGATACGCGAAGGACTAGTTGGGTGTAGCGAAATGAAAGTTAGTAATGGTGTAAACGAGGAAACATAAGGGATTAAAAAAGTTACAGAATTTTGTTTCCCCTAGTGAATGCTTGCTATTTAATAACTACTAACCACTCTCGTCGAGTTCGCGGCCAGCACCCACTTTGCTCAGCACTGCCCCTGCCACCTCGCTGCTTCGAGGCTCTCAGTCACTACTTTTTCAGTTTTAAATACTGCATGAAGCTCAGTGGAACAGACCAGAAAACCATAGTAGATTTCACACACATATTCTTTGTATACAATAGATTCCTTTAAAATTGTAAAATCTTTCAATAAACTTCATCAGGTTGTGACGATTTGTATAACTTTCTCACGAATTTTGGCTCGAAAGTACTCATATCCGTAAATACAGAATGATATCGCCCTAAATACACAGTTTCGATCACCTGCAATAGGTATTTTACAATATTTGTGACACGCCATTTTGATGGAACTGTTGGGATCTATATATAATATGGTAAAACTTTCAGACAGTTCGCCAGCCCCAATCATTCGACGGATTTCGATCATTTTTATTTCATATGAAATATTATGACGTCTAGATATGTTATCAAGATTCGCCTGCCCCACACCATCCTCCATTTTCGAACGAAATAAAAAAACATTTCTCTACCATATATTCTCTATATGTTTTTTCGATTTCGTTCAAAAATGGGGGTGGGGCAGGCGACCCTTTATGGCATATCTATACGTCATAAGCTTTCATATGAAATAAAAAAATTTCGAAATTCGTCGAGTGGTTGTGGCTGGCGAACTGTCTAAAGGCTTTTCCCCATAGAGAATGTATGGTCAAGAAATGTTTTTTTCGATTTTGTTCACAAATGGTGGGTGGTGGGGTGGCAGACATTCCTTGATGACATATCTAGACGTCATAAGCTTTCATATGAAATAAAAATTATTGAAATACGTCGAGTGGTTGAGGCTGGCGAACTGTCTGAAGGTTTTACCATATTATTTTAAATATATAGATACTACTTGAATAGTTGATTATTGCAAAGTGTGATTTTTAGCTGTCCTTATAAGTTAATGCGAAATTATTACAATACTGTTTTCTTTTGTTTTGGTGTTGAACTAATACTATTGAAAAAGTGGAATAAAATGTAAAATCAAAAATAATTCCTGCAAATGTTATTAGTTCGAATCATTTGACACTTAAGCTTACCTAAACCCTTATTATTACTGATAAAATCTTTGCATAGACGGATGGTTTGTGGGGGGATGCATATGACAATAGGGGTACGCGAAAATAAAAAGATAAATCAAGGGGTACGCGAGAGGAAGAAGGTTGGAATTCCCTGTCGTATAGGATCAGACGTCGTCACTTTGCTCTGTCGTTGAGGTCTGCAGAGTTGGATATCAGATCAAGTCTTCCTCGTAATCGGATCTCGGTTGAAAATTAAGAATTCTATCCCAAAATAGTGATCATTGAAAGGCAACGCTAATTTCGAAAATCAGATAAAATGAAATGGTAATACTTTAACAAGAAATAGTATTTTGCACTTAAATAATTCATTTGGATAGTCAATAAACGGAAAGAAAGAGGAAGATTTAATTTAAACGTAATACTTTCAAATCAATACTACTGAAATAGAAACTTTCCCTTACATGTTAATGCGAAATGTTGCGTTCTTCGAATTCACTCCCGTCTGTCGATGTGGGTGCAAATTAATACTAAGACTCTATTTGTTCATTAGTTATTTAAATGCCAATCGGAGAGTTCCCTTATAAATAAAATAGAAGTGAAACTGGATATCTCGCGAAAGACTTTGAATTCAGGAACAGAATGACATTAAAATGCGCGAAAGTTAAATTGGGAACGGCAAGAAGTGGAAAGAAAACAATAATAAATCACACTAAATAAATAAATTATAGCTTTTCTTTAAACTCTTTGCCTGCCTTTGTGAATCTTCTCGATATTATTTTGAAGAAATTATTGTGAGATTAAAAATTGCACTAGGATGTGTAAGTGCAATGTTTGATAGGGTGTAATTATTGTCTTTTCACAGTTTTTGCTGCTATCATCATACAGACATTTTATGTTCCTTTTCATAAAATGAATTTTATATCATGTGGATTTATTTTTCTTTCATTACATTTATGGAAACAAATAATAAAAATAACTCAAATACTTTCATAAAACATAAAATAACTTTCCGAAACATTTACTTATAAAATGAGACGAATTTTACAACCACGGTTTCATTAGAGTACTAAGAAGTAAGTAATAATTATTTTCAGGAAAATTCTAGTGGTAAAAATAAATATCGTCAAAGCTTGAGGCGCTGTGAATGAAGTGAATTGACTCCGGTGTCTTGCATTATCGTCAATTTATCCGTTGTCCTTCTAACGCTAAGATTTTATTTTCCCTCCCATTAATGCGCAACGCATTCCAGAATTAAACGATGCTGACAGCTTGGCGTTTATTACAAACTTCAGAAAAACTTAACTAAAAACTGCTACAGGGTGTGTGAGAAATCTTCTTCTAATGCACCCTGTAGTTTCTTAATATTTAGATTCTCAATTGTCAGAAAAACGATAGCATATTTTTTCAACAGCTAGAAAAAATAGATAAGAAATATATTCTCCTTTAAATGCAAAAATCTTTAAGAACTGAATAATATACTGTTTTCTGAAATATCTTCATTTGAACATTTTGTCTGTCATATTTTATTGTATGTCCTTTACTTCTAAACAAGAAGAGAGTTACTTAGTTTGGAGATAATTATTTTTTATTAGACACACTGTAAATAAATATTATTCAAATAAATCTTTTATAAAATAAATGTCTTATAAAATAAATGTCTTATAAAATAAGTCTCTTATGCAGGGTGGTGGTCATAAATTATTGGACCCATTTCAAAAATTCACAGAAAAACTAATAATAGTACAACTGAGGTTTTTTAAATGAGCGCGCATTTTAAAAAGTTTCTTATCAGAAAGGTAACGTGCAGTTACGGTGGTCTAGGGGGTCATAAGTTATTGGGCATCTCCCATTTTCTAGAGCCATTAACTGAGAAACTATTAAAACTAGAAGAAAGATAAAAGCATGTATTTGTGAGGAATTTTACGCTCTTTAATTTGTTAATCAATTGTAGTTCGAAAACTGAATAGTTTTCAAGATATTAAAAAAAAACTGGAAAAAGAAAACTGACTTCTGCTGACCGGTAGCCATTTCGTATGGAAAGATCTTGCTGTAGAAAATTTTGAAAGCCGTATTGGTACGCAATCGATTAAAAAAAAATTTTATTTCCTCTCTCATGCAGAAAAAGACACACAGTTGTGTTTTTATTAGTTTTTTTTCTTAGTCATTGAAATGTGTTCAATAATTTAGGACCTGCTTGTATAATAAAAATAACATTGGGTTAGCTCTGAAATGATTTGTCAATGGGCTCTTTTCCAGCAACTCCAATTCTTCAAGAAGACGATGATAAGATTTTGCTTTTTTTATTTTCATCAAGACATCATTCTTCTTAATTTCACTTCAGTGGATGTAACCGACAAATGCACTCAAAGAACGAAGAAAAGCTTCGGTTTGGAAAAAAAATTATATTACGTGCCAAAGGTCGTAAGAGCGTTAGTATACAACATTTAATGAAATTAATTTTATCTAATAATATCTTCATCTTTCAACATTAAGTTCCTTTCAGTTGTTCGTTTCTAGTATCAAATGCAATTAATAGAAACTCTCAAGCTAAATCTTTCATTTTTGAATCCAACGTCTGAGAAATATATGAAATTTTCTTTCAGAATATTTATTACGAAATTCTATGTTGCTTCTAATGATCTCCAGCTACATGAACATATTGATCAATTATTTCTTTTGAAGTGAAGCTTTAAGATAAGAAAGTAACATAGAAATAGCTGTAGCAAATTTTTCACTACATAACTCATTAAATTCGAACGAATATTTGCATAACATTTCATTTCTTATGAAATAATATTTTATGAAACACGGCTTTTGATAAAGCTCTCTGAAATTCTATAATTTTATTTCAATAAAGAAAGATTGCTTTATAAAGCTAGAAATGCTTCTATGTAAAAATTCGCATTTTGCTTAACATAAAAATAATGTAAAAATCATTATTATAGCAGAAAACGATTTTTATAAATTACTCCAAGTGCGAATATTTCAATTTAATTCTATTCATAAAACTAAAAAAACACATATGTTGGAAATGGAGATAACTGTATCGCATTTCCAAAATCATTTATGCTACATGATAATATGGCAATAGTCTGATATTGAGAACAAAACAAAAATATTGACAATTAAGTGCGTTTAATCTTCAAAATCCGGTTGACAGAATTTCTCAAGAAAATTTTTAATTTTTTTTTATTTCTTTCGTTCATCCATCTTGTATTTTATGACAATTTCTGCTTCAAAAATAGAATACGTGGACAAAATCGTTACTTAATCTAACTTCAGAATTCTTTTGGAAATTATTCTGTACTCTTACTTGCGGCTTATTATGATAAGTCGGACCAACACTTTCATATTTTAGAAATGGTTTTTTTAATAGTCTCATAAAAAATATGCTAAATAATTGAAAATTCAGCATACAAACATCTAGTGTCGATTATTAGTTATTAATTCATTTTTAAAAATGACATGAAATTTGATTAAACATTTTGGTGTTACAGTTTGATTTATATAGATAAGCACTCGACGGAATCCCAACACAAAATCGTCTGCACCTTCATTTTTAATAAAAATGAGAAAATCTGCTGCACGAAAGAATTTCAGAGCCACGTAGTTTCTGAAAACTGTTCCAAACGATTTTTTAAAACAACATAAAGCTAATTTTTTCAAAAGTTATTAATACTGTCTTAAAAATAGCTCCTTGTTTTATTTGGTTTAAGGGCACAAGGAACGATTTGGCCAAACTTTTTTTGTTTTCAAATCACATGAAATGTTTCAAACATTACAATGTTAAAAAACTAAATCTTTTAATCTTAAGAATTACTCAAAATTAATCATTAAGAATGAAACAAAAAAAAATTAAATCTCCATTCAACATTAAAATTAGAAAACAATCGTAAAAGAATAGAACGTTGCCTGGAAGCAAAATTAATTAAATGCCCTTTAAGATCAAAACAACAGGTATCATGCAAAATCCAACCTCCATTTCAATGAAATGAATAATTTAAATGACGACTTTAATTTGAAATTTCTAGTTTTCATTAAATGTAAGTTAGAAGTGGATTTTAAATGATCGTTTTCAGCTTTGGAATCAATTTAATTTTGCGTTTATATTTGAAGTATCATATTTTCGCTCAGTGGAAAAGATTTCACTCAGATAAATTGAAGTTTTCATATTAAAAACTCGCTGATAATAGAAATGGAATAAACGCTATTTTAATTTATGAGCTTTGTTTCTGTTTTTCTGTAAAATATGATGCTTAATAATTTAATGAACTTCAGCGAGAAATATCTTTCATAGAATGCTTCTGAACTTCAATGAGAAACCTGTACAAAAGTAAGAAATTATTTGATGTTTATCATATCTGTGATATTGAAAATATTACTATTAAACGCGTGTCATGAAAGGTGAACAGAAATTTTTCAGATCGGCATAGGAAGCATATATTTAGATAAAGAAAATTCCATTCGTATCCAATAAAAGTTCCTTTTGCTTTTGATGATTTCATTTCGGCATTTGTATCTGAAAATCAATACTCAAATGCTATTGTAGTTAATAGTGTAAAATTTTTACAAATTTTATCTCGGTGTTATTTTTTTCAGGTTTAACAAGCATCCTTTCAGAGTATGATGGTGGTAAAAAGTTTACAGGACGGATAATGCAGCATTTGCAGCTGCAACAAATTTAATTAACTTATAAATTTGAACTGAAATAACATTTGAGTCGGTGCAAATAGTACTACAAACTTTTTAAATTGAAAATTCTTGAAAATCATCTTGAATAATCTTGAAGTTTATCATCTTGAAGAAGTTGAACTCTTGAAGAACTTGGGTCTCCGTCTTTCAGGTTGTGTTCAGGTTGGTAGCCTTTAAAACTTCGAGTTTAACCTGGGACAAGACAAAAATGACATATTTTTATTTTAAATAAAATCGTGCAATTGCATTGAATCTTCATTTCATATTAACTGAAGATTATCGCAATTTTGGTAACTTTGCTTTCGATTTTCTTTTACTATCTTCATTAGAATATAAAAATGCAAAAAATGAAAAGGTCTAGGTTCAGATAATATAATCCAGTTGGAAGTACAGTCTCTATTCCTTGGACAAATATATTTAAATTAAATTCAACATGATGAAAAACGTCATCAGTCCAAAAGAAGAAAGAAGAGTTAGAACATAAAATAAATATTTTGAAAAAATATTCGGAAATGCCATCACTCAACATAATCGTTCTTTGTCAACGTAGTCTTTTTTAATTTAGAGGAGATTAGTGCGTCTTAGAGGAGATTTTATGCTTATAATCAAACTTTTTCCTTGTTTTTAATTTTAGTAACGTATGATGTAAGCTTCTTTTTGAAGCTATTTACAAATCCTAGCAATTTAATTCTTTTTCTACTCAATTTTTTTTATTATCATCATTTTCTAAGACCACACTATTCTTCTATGATGAATGCTTTAATTCAAATTATATAAAAATAAAGCTTATAGCTTGAAAAATACTAAAATGTAGAATCGCTTGCGCCCACATAATATAAAAGAAAATTATATGAAAATTGAATAATTTGAGGGGGATTGTTGGAAAACATTAATTCGAGAAAAGGCGTTGTATTTGAGATACAGCTTACAACACTTGCAAAATCTGTTTACCTCTTAGTTTTTAAGCTTTCTCCAGTTGGTATCAAGTTGAATAACTCGAGGTCAACCTGAACAAGCACGTATTATTAACAAGTATAAACATTTATTTTGATTATTTATAAAGAATAACATTTATCTAATATTTATTTTGATTCTTAAACAGCTACTTTACCCTTTCGACCCGGCGTTTACATGATTAAAATTTAACTCTGAAAAATTGTTTAATTTAATGTTGGGGTACTAAAAGAAGTATACCTTGTGTTTCATTTTTTTTTCACTTTTTTCTTTCCCTTGAAATCTCAGACAATACAATATGTCCCAATCGTATAGTCGAATGGGACTATTCCAGTAAAACATCTGTAAAACTATCTTTCCTGCCATAAGATTAGCAGGTCAGGGAAACAACTTATCCGCTTTGTAACTTTAATCATATTACGAAGACAACAAAAACATAAATTCGCCATTTGCAATCTCAGAATGTTTCCAAGTTTCTTTCATCTCAATTTTATTTCCCATTTCTTAAGAACATTGAAAACATAAAGACCGATGTAAAAGTGGGATTTATTTACCAATAGGGAATAAAGTATAATCTCCGAAACGTATATGCCCATTAGGGCCGAAAGAGTTAAATCTTGATCTCAATTTAAGAAAGGCCATAATTGCTCGGTCAGCTTCATCATGCATGCCATCTACCTGCATATTTTCTTATGTTGTGTTCTGATGTCACGTTCTTTTCTCCGCCTCCCTGAAAAATATTGGGTTTCAAAACAGATTCTACTCATTTCACATATATCATGTGACATCACGAATGCCGCCCACCCTCCTTCTCGCTAAATGTGCAGCGAAAGAGGGTGGGCTCAAATTAGAGGCCTCTAATTTGTTGCCTAGCATTTCTGTAATGAATCATACGAAAGTAGTAGCACTAAGTATAAGGGCGTTTTAAATTATTAAAAATAATGATGGGGCTACAACAAATGAAATATTTTCTTATGCTCTATTGTAGCTTTTTTTTAATTTTGGAGGACATAAATTTTTTTTTATTCTTTTATATTCCTAATCTTTATCTTATTTTAATTTTAGAGATCGTAAATACGGTGATAAAAGTAATCACTGAAAACAGTTAGACTCAATAAATATGGAGTATAGAAAACAGTGGGACCTAAAACTTTTAAAATTTTCCTTTAGAAATACTTTCGAATTCAAAATTTCATAGCTTTTGTTGTTTTTCCTTAAAAAAAATTCAAAAAATAAATGAAAATCAACTAACTCAGGATGTATCAGAGCAGAATTTTGGAAAAGTTTTTCTTTCAGAAATTTTCAGTCTTGAGGAAATCAAAGTAATCTGAGAAAAAGCGAGTTTATCTTCAAACAGTCTTTCGATTATAATGATTTCTATTATTTATTTATTTATTACTAGCTGTTACCCGCGACTTCGTGCGCGAAGAATGAGAATCATTATTTTTTTTAATTCACGAATGTAAATGTTTTGTTGCATTTTGAAAGGGGAAAGTAAAAGTTCTGACGGTTGATAATACTTAATTGGATGGCTGACAGGAGTGTACTGTACATGTATATATTTATAAACATAAGCAAAATTTTCAGAAATAAAGGTAAATTAGTTCAAAGTCTAACCGTTGCATAGCAACGGAGTAGCTATAAATTTGCGTTATTTCAAAATCGTCTGCACGTAATTAAAAGTTATTAAACTTTAAAAAATTAATAAAAATTGAAGGAAAAATGTCAGAGAAATAAAATTGGTATCATTGAAAGGGTAAGAAAAGGGAACTTTAAGATGGTATAAAAAATAATTCTTATCGGACAATTTGTTCCGAAGTTACAGCAGAAAAAAAGGATCACGTGATAGTTGATTTTAAAAATAATTTATTCCACATGTTTTCGCATTCCTGAAGGATCACGTGACAGTTGATTGAGAAATAAAATAATCTTCATCGCGAATCGCGGAGTCAATGGGCTTTCTGTGTTAATTATTTAATTTTTATCTATAGACAAAAATAATTAATTTTACGTGATTTCACCCTATGTCCGTTCCTGGGTTTCAAGCTACAACTCTGCCAATTTTCATCGAAATCGGTTTGGTAGTTTTGCCATGAAAGCGTAACAAACAGACAGACAGACACACTTTCACATTTATTATATTATTAAGGATTATCATTCTAATTCAGTGATAACGCATTGAAATGGAACATGATTTTAACGTTTACTTGAGCTATAATTGTTTATAAAAATCGTTTTCACATTCACTTTTTACTTCATGGAAATGATAAGAAACAAATCAAAATGCAGGTGATTTATATAAAAATACACTATTAAGTCTGCAATAATACATCAGATTTTATTTATATTAAAATATTCCAATTTGAAAATGAAAATAAATTCGGAATTTCATATTTATCTTCTTAAAACGCTATACTGGTCAAATTAGTTCAAAAGAAGCGGATCGCTTGTCACATAAAATACATTATTAGTAGCAATTTTCTTCAACCTGTCGCTAACTGTTATTCGAAAGGTAAATTTTTACAAGCTTTTGTACATAAATATCTCAACTAGTACAGATATTTTTATATTTATAATAATATACTGCTTGTTATTTTTCTTCCACTGTCGATTAAAAATTATTTAATTAACTGAAGAAAAAAATTTTTACCTTTTCCCGTTCATGACACTTTTCAAATTTCTTACATGGTCCATTAGAATTTCAAACAGGAAATATTTGTTTAATATCAGTGTCGATAGAAGTTATTTTTCGCAAATCCGTTTGAAAGAAAAAAAATGATTTTAGACACCTTTAATATATTCAAATGAAGCTAATAACGAGTAATTAATTTTTTTATCTCATTTTAGGATAGAATAAAATTTAAAATAACAGCATCAGGAAAGTAAAAGAAAAATATTAGAAAATTAATTTTCAGGAAAAATCAAAAGAAATGTTCAAGAAAGTGTTCAAGTTCATTTTAAAGAAACTGTGCTTATGACAGTTGAGAAAAATATATTTTTACAAAATTGATTTCATAAAATAAGAATTAATTATAATAAATTTAATTAAAAAGAAATTAAAATTAGAAATTTAAATTATTTTGTTTTAAAATGTAAAAACTTTAATATGAATCTTGAGACATTAAATTTTCATTTATTTTATAAAAGCAATTTCATCATCTTTATTTTTGAAATAATTGAAACTGTTTCTATGAAAAAATGTTTTGTGGGTATCTGATACCAGTTATTTTTAATGAATATAACTTTGGAAGAAATTAGTTATTTTTAAAAACATCGCTTCTTGCTTATTCATTTTATGCAATCTATGTTGAAGGACAATATTAATTTATCAGAATTTAGGCAACTGTTTCTTCTTTTAAAATCAAATGCAATTAAATAGATAAAAAATATTGTGAAAGAATAGAGCCACTGAATGCAACTGAAATCAAATTACAATAACAGAACCAAATAAAAAACAAAACAATTGCTGAAAACAAAAACATTTGGAAGTTTTCATTTCTTTTCTCATTTCTAAGAATTAAATGGAATACAAGCTGAAAATAAATTGTTTATTTATAAAAATATAATAATTCGAGATTTTTGAAGCAAAGTGAAAGAAGGAAAATTGCTGTTAATTCTTTTGAAACTGGAAGATTTCTGAAATTTTGAATTGAAATTAAATAACACGACTATTTTCCTCCTCTGCCACAACATTTTCCAAACTTTATCCCTTTTCCATACAAAAACATTCGCGGGAACCGCTCAGGAACTCATGTGACAATAAAGCCAATATCTTGGGAATTCCCAGATTATTTATTCGAAATTTTCTGTTAAAGAATGAGTTCTAAATCTCATTTTTCTAAATGTTTCCATACAGGAATTTATTAAAACAGACGATATTTCTCAGATTTTATAAATAGTGATTTACTTTTGTTTCATATTCCTTGTTCTTGAATTGTTCATAATAAATTTAAAATAACATTAAAAATCTAATATTACTCGCAGAATATCGTCGAATTTCTTTGAGTCATTGTATAGAAGCAACATCATCTACAGAATGGAATATTCATCAGAAGAATTGTGGATCAAATATAAAGAGATTATAAAATCAATATACATTTCCTGCATAATAGGAATGGAAAAAAACCTACCGGTTTTAACCGAAAACCGGTTTTTAGTTTCGTTTAACCGGTTTTTACGGTTATTTTTTTGTCCCGGTTATAGCCGGTTATTTTTTTGTACCGGTTATAACCGGTTATTTTTGTCCCGGTTATAACCGGTAATTTTTTACACCAAATAACCGGGTAAAAGACCGGATCGGAAGATAGGCTCGATGTTCTATTAGACTAAAATTTACCAAGATTGAAGCTTTGCATTTCATCCTCTTAAACCAATCAACGAGATTGTCTTCTTCGAGGCGTCTGTTGGTTGGCGGATTACTGAAAGAGTCTTTATGAAAGATAAATATTAGCCAATGGATTGATTTCCTGCAGAAACAATACTAATAAAAAATTTGTCCACAAACGGCGTCTATTTTTTTATTAAAGAAACAAAAAACGGCTATTTTGAGTTGGTTATAACCGCCAGGTTAAACTGGAGATACCACCAGGTTAAACTGGAAAACCTGAATAACCAAAAACCGGTTATTTTCGCAATAATCGCCAGGCCTACTGCATAAACAGATATTATTTAACAAAATTCCATTTATGGTAATTTACATCCACTATAGTTCATAAATTCAGCACATTTCCATGTGTCTACCCTGCATATCTAGGCACCATCTCCAGCACTCTACCGTTGACTTCCAACGCACTTGGTGTAATTTCAGACTACGATTGTGATTTAGTTTTTTAACAGCTCAATAACACTGAACTTTACAGAATACACCTGTGAAGTGACAAAAGATTTGACATGCTCAGATATGGAATGTAGCTTCATGGTTGATCAGACCATGCTGCACCAAAGTGGCATTTCCCATAGTAGGTCATAAAACATATTTTGCTTAGGCTCGTATTCCTCAGCTTCCAGATTAATGGCAATCTGAATGTGGTATATGGCTTATGAACATTCTAGTTTTGGCTTGTAATGTAGAGTTTTGTTTTCAAAAACGCAAACCAAACTGTCTCTTTACCTACCCTAGAAAAGCGCATGATTGCGTCTTGTACATTTTGTGCGATCCTTGATATTACCGACGACTTCCCTGAACTTTCTTCGTCTTTAACTCAGTCTGTACACTTGAAGTTATTCACTAGATTCCTAATGACTAATTTATTAGAATCTGGTTTTCTGAATTTTGGATGAAATCTTCTGCACTTGTCCATACCTCATATCATTCTAAAGACCACAGACAACGGTAGTTCTGCCATCTATTGATAGAATTCTTCAAGCTTATTTACAAAAAGAATGTAATTAGAAAAGTTAATGACCATATGTATAGAGACTTTATAATCATCCTTTATATATATTAGGAACTTAAAAATTTAGTAACTTTCATTGTATCATCCAAAATACCTGTCTAACACAATTATGTTTCTGACGGAAAGCGATTTAGAATTGAATAATGTTGTCCTAAGAAGTAAAAATATATTCTTCATCTGTGAAACATTCCATTTTGTAGTGAAAAAACTAAATAAATATTATTTGAACATAAAATAAAGATAATAACCTCATATATCAGCTAATGATTTCTTTATTAAATTTAGCGACAAATTTTGTAAAATTTAATTTATTATTTTTGTTCTCTTCTGCAGTATCATGGTAGATTTCTTATCAGTAATGAATTTTCTGAAACAAATATTTAAGAAAAATGCACACAGAAGAAAGAAAAAATTCCTTTCACTTAGCAAATTTCGCGGACACAATTCGGAACAAATTTGGCGGAATCTTGATCTGTTATCTATTTGTGTTGTCCAAGAGAGGTTTAATAAAATTTTCAGACATTTTAAAAATATATTTATAAAAAATCTGGCCTACAGCTAGTAAATTTATAATATAGTTAAACCTCGGGTATCCGAACCAAAGAATCCAAAATTCCGGATAATCCGAACATCTTTTTTTAAAATTCTCTGAAAAGTTTTTACTGAAAAATGAAGGAAAAATAACGATTACGAATCAGAAACAAAACTAATGCTTATTCTTAACTTAAAAGAAGCATTCGAATTGCTTTTTAAGAATGAATACAGCATTAGTAGAAACAAACTCAAATATCTTCTTTTTACCCTCAACTTGTTTGCCACTGTACCGTGCGAATCGCCGCGTGCTGTTTCCGTACGCCTTCACAGAGCACCCAGACTCTATACTTTATTGCATTTGATATATCAAGAGTATTTTACCTAATTTCTCGGATAATCCGAATTCGCCGGAATCCGAACAGAGGTCAGCCCCAATTACTGCGAATTCCCGGAATTCTACTGTATTTGATTGTCGATTAGGTTAAAATTTAATTTTTAAATTGAACAAGCACTTAAATTTTTTTTAATCGATAAGGACTCGAAACTTATCTTTTAGTCCATTATATAATGAAAAATTCATATCTCGAAGAAAGCAAACGAAAGTATAAGGTATGGAATATGCTTTAACAATAACGGCATACTTATGCATCCATCTTCTTCCTAATTTTATTACAGAAGAACGGTATCATAAACAAATTACTCCGACCATCCTAGGCATGTGGATTTACTTGAATGACCCGGCGGCGCGACAATTAATCGGCACTGTGGCCCTCGCATAATGGCCTTATTACGAGTGGCTCATGCGACGACCTCCTCAGACAGAAGTACGACCCGTCATCGGCGGGGGAGGGGGGTAATTCAACCCTCACTATTACTATATCCCACCGAGAAGCGAGATTCTGTTTACTTTTGCGTCAGGTTCTCATCCCCATATTTGATGTGCCCTATTAAGTGGGATTCAGAAGTATGTTAAGCAGTTTCTGTCATTTCAAATGCGACGACGTTATGGAAATAAATTTAGTAAAAACCATGTGACTAAACTGTTGAAAATTATTTTCCGAAATTGTAGTAATATTTGGAATTTTAGAAACATTTGTTTCATTTATTCTTTGTTGAAAATATTTAAATTTCTATCCTTTGCGAAACATTTTTGATGTTGACGATATTCATCTTACAGCTTTCCATGGTCTATATTTCTCAAGATATGAAACGAGAAATATTTAATATCCATTAAATTCTTTACTTTAGTAATAGATTTTTTTCAAAACATAATGTATTCAGTGCAAGCCCAACAGTAAACAAAATGTTTTACTTGTGGAAATGATAATACACCGAATCTCAAACATTAAATATTGAGTTTCGAAATAAGAGATATTTTTGTTTAAACATTTTACCGAAAACCAGAATAAACAGTTCTCGCAAAATCGCGAAGAACTTTTACTTTGATTTGCGTATGAAAATAATGGCACTTACTTCTTGCCATAAATATTATAACAAAAACAGCCTAGATTCGAAAGCTTTAAAGCAATTACAAATGAAGAGAGTAAATATCTTGAGTGAGGAAACAGCTCTTAATACAATCCCTTGGAAATGCGCGAATTACAAAAATTCATGAAAACATGTAACAGTCTAAATGTAACAGAATTAATACAGTCTTTCTCTGGGATGAAGAATACTGTTCTGTAGGTATTTATTTTTTGTTCACCATTTGAAAATTTCACGAAATTACATCAACTTTTAAAAATTTCTTCATCTTTGAACAGTCATTTTTGTTTTAATCTGAATAAATTAAAGAAATATATCTTTTTTCTACTTAGCCAGTCTTTCTAAAATGATTACTGTGCGTTTTCAAGCGACTTAAAAGGAAAAATTTCGGGCCTCCAAGATTAAGCAATATCGCAAATAAAAGCGTATTCATTAGGGTTTAAACTTTGCCTATTGATTAGGGTGTAAATTAATAAAAGTTTTTTTGCGAAGGTCACAAGTAAATCTCTAAAAGTAAGAAGTACCTTAAATTTATGTGACTTTACTTAAAATATGGTGAAAATGTTACAAAATGTTTGTAAATTTAAGGCGACCAGGGACATTCAAAATCATTTTTTTTTAATTTTCAACTAATCAATTTGAAATTTTGTAGGAATAAATAATACCTCCATTCTCACATCCTTGGTCTTTCCAATATTAAGCAATATAGCAAATAAAAGCGTATTGATTAAGGTGTAAATTTTGCCTATTGATTAGGCTGTAAATTAGTAAAAGCTTTTTGCGAAGGTCACAAGTAACTCTCTAAAAGTAAGAAGAAGTACTAATTAAATTTATGTGACTTTACTTAAGATATGGTGAAAATATTACACAATTTTTGTAAATTTAAGGCGAACAGGGACATTCAAAAGCATTTTTTTTTTTAATTTTCAACTAATCAATTTGAAATTTTGTAGGAATTAATAATACCACCATATAAGACAACATATAAAATTTCATTGCAATAGATTTATTTACTTCCGAGTTATGGGTAGAAATGTAATTTTTAATAACAATTAATGGCCTTCATGATGCTCCAAAATTACTCGAAATCACTCTAATATTTTTATTAGTTACTCAAACCCTTTTCAAATAAAAATTGGGATTAATTTTTATGTTTCAGAAAGGACTTTCAAAATGAACACGCATAATAACTCTAAACTATTGATTTTGAAAAAAAAATATGCCCGATATTTGTTATGGAAGAAAATATTTACACTTTAATGAAAAAAAATAACTTCTATTTAAATGCCAAAATTCTTCTCCATATATGTTTTCATACTTGCATAAAATGTCATGAAATTTGAACAAAATTTGAAGCGCCTGGAGCATTTATCATTAAGGCCATTAATTTTATTATAATTCACGTTTATACCCATAATTTAGAAATAAAAAATTTATTATAGTGAAATTTTGTTTCTTGTCATAAATAGTGGTCCTATTACTGCCTGCAAAATTCAAAAAGTATTAGTTGAAAATTTAAAGAAAATTATTTTGAAGGTTTCTGGTTGCCTTAATGGTGTCTTAGGAAATTTTAAAAAACTCGACGCTTAGAATGATGAGAATTTTTTTTTATCTTCAGAATACTTATTGATCTTCAAAGCGCCATGTTGGAATGACTGTTTGAACCAACGAACGAAAATTTTGGAGGAGTAAAATAGCTATTTGAAAACTATGTAGTCACTGTTATATCAAAATATCGATAGACTTCTTATTGTCTAAGATAGACTTCTATTTCAAGAGCTAAGTAAGTCTTTCAATGTCACCTTGACCACCAGAAAATGCCATACTCTCTCTTTATCATGAATTCTTGACTCATGCGTCTCGGTAAAAATGCTTGCTAGACTACACGGGATTAAATCGATCCAACTTTTTATCTAAGGCATTTCTAATGCATATTTAAATGCACATTTAAAATGCATACCTTATATTGTTTCTCGGAAAATAAAATATATACAGGGTGTCCACACTTATCGTGGTCCAACAGCTAATTTCTAAACCGTTAGAGATAGACATATAGTTCCAAATGGAAAAATTCTTTAAATAAAGGGAAGAATTATTTTTTATGTTTTTTGAGTCACTAAATATATTTCTGAAAAAATTATGAATTCTAACTTTTTATACGGTCCCCCGGTGCTGTCAGTCATATTTATTAAATTTTTCTTGACAATCTAACATTTTAAACAAAAAAAAATCCCATTCTTCAGCGACTAAAACTGAGCGAGTTATGGATCTTTGAATTTCATGATTTTTAACCAATCAGAGGCCTCGTCGAACAACCGCTGCGCCTTGATTGGTGAATCGTCTGGAAGACGGCTATTGAAATGGTGTAAAGTTGTCTAAGTCAGCGATATTCAAAGCTCCTTAACTCGGTCAGGTTTAGTCTCAAAAGAGTAAAACTTTTTTTGTTTAAAATATTAGAGTATCAAAAATATTTTACTAAATATGATTGATAGGGCCGGGGGACTGTATAAAAGTTACATTTCTTAACTTTGTCACGAATATATTTATTCACTCAAAAACATATATTATAATTTCCCTTCATTTAAAGCATTTTTCTAATTGGAACTATATGTCTATCTCTAACGATTTAGAAATTAGCTATTGGACCACGATAAGTGTGGACACCCTGTATAATCTTGCTTGCTTTAAGTGTGGGCCAATTAATGCCTTTTTATACCTACAGTTTTTCTCGTTGTCCTCATAATTTGACCGGCTCACATAATGATAAATTGATCAGGCAAATATTAAGACCTAAATGCATTTACGAAGATTTCTTCGATTGCAAACTGTTGTCTGCTAATGAGCAGAGTACTTAAAGTGCATGGCTAATCAATACATAATTATTTGGATTTCAAAAGTGTTTTACTTAACTTTCAAAGATAATTAGGGGGTTTAATGATCTCTCCCTGGCTTAAAGCATTGTTTAGGCAATTTAGATTTCTAGATAAATCCTGTATTTTAGAGTTATCAATAATGATTACACAATTTAAAAAGTACACAATTCTGTTACGGGATTTTCTTTATAGGAGGTTTCTTTGACAATTAAACCTTGCTTGGTTCTTCATCATACATAGGCATGCTGTGATATTATGGAAATGAGATGAATGGCATCCACCTATGCATAAAATGTTCATCAATATCAGAAGAAACTTTAAAAATCAGTACTTAGCAACCGAAGGTAAATAGAAAGATACCTATGAAGATGAAATCTCTTTTTTCCGCCACGAGACCAGATATTGTCTGGTTGCAAAATTTAAAATCTGAACCACTAGATGGCCCTGTAATTGGTAGAAAGTTGTATGACATGCAATAAGACACTGATCGTATGAACAACAAATGTTTAATATATCGTCCTCCATTCTGAAGCTAAACGGCCAGAAATAAGCAACATATTTATCAATTCTGGAAATTTGAAATTTATGCAATTGGCGATCTAAGTTCATTTTCATATTTTCTTTGTTCTACTAAGTTGGATAATTGGATAAAGGAGAACTTCAGGGTATTATTTAAATGTTTATTGAAAGACAGATATAGTTTCAAAGCCAAATTATTAAAATCACTATTCTATTAACAATTTCATATTAAGGTGAATATACAAAATTGCCTATGAAGTATGCACAATTTGGTAATTTACTTCGTAATGAAAGTAAATATAAACTAAAATTTATGTTGACACGTGATATTCTAAAATTTGCTACAACGAATTACCTAATTACGCAAGAGTTTTTTCTTTATGAATTATTATTATTTTTCATATATGTTGTATGTTTTAGATGATGCTAGAAATAGGAATATTAGATTGGAAATCATTCTGAATTTGGAAATCAGATTATTTTGGAAATTAATTGAAAGCTGATAAAAATAGGATCCACGGGCCTGCGATTATATCGTGTATATTATAACCACTCAGTCAACGCAATTCCATTGCTCTGGGGTTGTAATTGACGAGGTGGTGTTTCTCGAGGAAGTTTTAAAAGCAGATTACTGTTTTATATTTATCATGCGACAGAAAATAGCCACAAAAGTTTGATTTCCGCTTATTTTACAAAGTTCTCATTACTATCATAATAAACGCATGTACTTTTTAATAGATTGGCCTTGAGCATTAGCTTGGTTAAAAATTGCAATATAATTCTCACGAAACTTGATAAGCATTCGACACGTTCAGAACTGTTAAGAACTTCACTTAGTCAATAAAAATTCTAAAACTGATAAGATATTGTTCATTGAAATGAAATTATTTGGCTTTATATTATTATATGGCTTTTATGGATGAGACCGAATTTCGAAAAAATTCTTAAGAAAAATCTTATTTTTTAAATGGATAAAATAATATCTTAATACTGTTTATTTTGTAAATGGATATAACAATAGTTATATTAAATTAAATGTAACAAATTTATTTGTAGAAAACTTGGATGCGATAATTATATTTTAAGAGAGCTTATCATTCTGAAAAATGAGATATCTAGAATATTCTTTCAAGAAGGTCTACTTCATTAATTTTTATTGTCAGTTTAAAGCACAATACATGCTAAGACGAGCTTCAGAATAATCAATTTCCATCTCGATTTTCAAAACAAACCCTCTGGTAATTTAATTTATATACTCAAAAACCTTTGCTTCTAATCTTTTGCCAACTATTTTTCATCAATTTAGCGTAAAAAATGATATTGGTCGAGTGTTTAACATGCGAGATAAATTAATTCTTAGATTCGTGTTGAAACAAAAACAGAAAAAATCTACAAGAGATTCTACTATATCTGCTCAGAGAGAGAAAAGGGCGTTTTTCATGTGAAAATCTTTTGTTAATGCATTAAGTTAGAAATTGATTCGACCATAAAAACACCACAAAGCTTTTGCCTGCGGTTATGAAACCAATCATGTATTGCAAAACGTCCAACATTTAGGAAAATCATACGATTATGAAGAAACGCTTTCTTAGATATAAATGTCCTTTTTTATTAAAAATAAAGCTCATGGAAACATGAAATGAAAATATATAGAAAAAAATCATCTTAATTTTTTTTTAATTTTCATTTAATTCTATTGTCAATGGGATACCATCTGGAAGGTGCAGTGATGAATAATTATTCATCTCGTCAGGCTGAAGCCGCCATTATAAATTAAATGAAGATATTTCAGTTAAATATCTTCTGAATTTTCATTTGATACTATAAAGAAATATAAATTTTGCTAAGAAGATGCAATGAATTACTGAATATGGTTCAACAATAAAGCATCTTTTTTCAGCTTGAAGCATCTCGTAATACAATAGACCAGAGAACTTGTCCACAACTTGTGGGACTCAGCAGTTATATACTTGATACAATATTCGAGAATCATCAAACTAGAACGCTGAAAAAA
>BGPR01004039.1:11711-23078 GCA_013235015.1 Araneus ventricosus
GAGACGCATGGGTCAATAAACTCAATAAAGATTTGCTTAATTCTTCTTTCCACATCTTTGTAAATATGGCACTTTTCTGTTTAGCTTCATAGTATAACGAAGAAAAACTGAAACATTGAATATTAATGTAGGAATTGTATTTTTCCAGTCTAGCTTTTCACCTAAATTTAATTGCGTAGTTCTAATTCCTCTTAATATTTTTTAACTCGCCGAATTATCTAATTTGAATAGATCAGAAGAAATCGAAAGATAACGAAAACGGAGTCCTTGAGCGATCACGCTCTCTGCGCCTGATAACCGCTTAACGTGCATAGGAGTATATTTCTGTTAAAACGCAGCGTAATGTTTTAATATTCAAGCGGAAGGCTCGGAGATAGAAACAGATAACTGGGCTGCTCGCGGCGAGATTGACGACGCTATGGGTTCTCCCCGGTAGCCCCGGCGATGGTAGTGGGCGATGGCTATATATTTATTTAATGAAGAATTAGAATTACATAAGTGATTAAGTTATTAATGCCAGAATGGTAAATTTTTTCTCACCTAGCTACGTAGTCTTAACTCTCATAATGTTAAAACGCCTTTCCTAAATCTGTCATTTGTATCTAAAATCATTCTTGTAAATTGCATGTACATAACTCTCTTCATATATGTTTTTCTTCAATAAAATAATTTAGTATTTAAATATCGCTCTCTTCATTGTCTTTTTGTGCACACCCCTAGGTGCACATTGAGTCAATTTTTCTTTTCCATGTAGACTGGTTTTGGGAATAAACTTCACCCCTTAAATAATTTGAGTGATACTGTCGAAATTTATTTTTACCGAACCTAGACCCTACATTAATACGAAAAGCGTCCGATGAAAGCAGTCCAACAAGCTGGATAATGGGAAACGACGCTTTATTCCACGAATATTCCAGAAAACACAAATTACAGGTAACAAGAAAAAAGGCACCTGTATAAGTTAACAACACAAGCAGAGAGCAAATCACTAATTAAATAACAGTAACAGCACAAAAAACAGCGCTCAGCGTCTAACAGCTTACCAGCTAGCACTACAAACAAACCTCCAACGATATTAACTCGTTTGAGCTCCTCGGATATATATATGGCTTTCCGACAGGGCATGACATCACATGGAACTCTCCAGAAGAATCTCCACATCCCGATCCCTAAGAGAGATAGACCATAATTTTTGCATTTTCTAGAACCTTCATTTTATCGCCAAAGTCGCCGAAATTTGTCGTCAAGGTCGTGGTTCATGAGCTTGACAATCATTAAGAATCTCTGTAAATCTGTTTTTCCTACCATAAAACTAAAATGGCAGGGAAATGGTATTACAGATTCGTAACAGTATATACTTTGGGAAAATTCCAATGCTAATCCACAGTTTCTGACCATAAGCGAAATAAAAACTGACGAACTGGCACTTCAATTTGTACCCAAATAAAGACCTTGATACTAGAATTAGAAGATTCCTTACGAATAGTATATTAGAGAGTGGGAAATACAATATATAAAATAAAATAATGAAATGACCATTAAAAGTTATAAACAATAATAATACACCCAAGTTTCTATATTAAAATACAAATCGAGTAATAAAATAAAAGTTATGCATAAAGATCAATTCATGGGATTCCATTTTGAAACTTCATCGTGAAGGAGATTGGGAAAGTTCTCTTACGTGATTGAGTCCAATTTTCAACGTCAATCGGAAATAGTCTGATCGTAATCCAGTGTCAACTGACGAGTATTTTGTTAGAATAGAGGTTGCCAACCTGTGGTACACAGACCTCTGGGTGTACACTTGAGACTTGTTAAGGGTAAACAAAACTAATGTTGGTAATGTATAAAAAAACAAAAGTTAAAGGATTAAAATGAAATAAAAAGTTACAGAATTTTGTGCCCCGCAATTTCATGTGAAAAGTGAAAGTTATGCATTTAGAGTTCCCGTCTCAGCCGAAGCCATCCGGATCTTCTAATGGGGCAGCACGAAGCGGCCCCGCCCAGCACGATAGCACAAGTCAGCACTTGGCGGGCGCGGAATTCGCTCAACTGATGCATCACCAAACTCCTCAGATGCAAGCTCAATTATACAATGAAACTTTTATAGACCATTTAAGCAAAAATTAAAACAAATCGAGTAATAAAATAAAAGTTATGCATAAAGATCAATTCATGGGAATCTATTTCGAAACTTCATCACACCAATCAGTCCGTCCAATTCGCCGAGCGAGAATCGAATAAAGATGTAACTATATTGACTGCGTAAGTCTTAAATCCTGGTAAATGCTCAAGCTCATGAATTTCATTTACTAACCAACTTTTTGGTAGTTTGTCTGGTTGTTGAGCCCAAACTAGACATTTCATTAGGACATACTTAATAGTTTCGTCTTCTCCACATTGGCATTTACAATCTTTATCGAACATTCCATTTTGGAAAACACCAAATATCCCTTGTCATGTTATAATCTGATTGTAATAGAAATCGGCACTGAGTCGAGTCATATTAATTTCTGGGTAAATTAATCTTGTCCATTTTCCATCTTTAGATTGCGACCATCTGCACTGCCAATTTTCTGTTAATTTTTTTATTGTTAATATTTATTATTTGTACTTTTGAATAAGTCAACTGTACGCCTATCAAATCTCTATTGGATGCTTCCTTAGCAAGTAATTCTTCTCGCTCATTCCCCATTTCCCCTTTGTGGGCCCTCACCCATATTAGTTCAATGTCCTCTCTATCTTTCAACCTTTTCTTTATTTGCCGTATAAATTCTCCGTTGTCGCTTAGGGATTCTACTGTCATTAATGCTGATATAGAATCAGACACGATTTTAACGTCATAGAGTTCGTGGTCTAGAATATAAAAAAGTGAAAGTTGTGCAAGTCGTAATCCTACTGGGTAGCCATGAAAGAAGAGTACCAAGAACTCAGAGTTTAAACAATAAAATATGTAACACACTTCACAAACACAGAACTTATGGAAAGAATATATTCGTCCCATGCGTCTAGTGATAACAACTATCACAGTAAGCTTGACGCAGCTTCAGACGTGAGATTAAACTGTCTTCAGTTGAACCTAATTTTACAAAACTCAACTCCATTAAACAAGTTCAGAGATTTCTTTGAAATTGTTTGCCATTTGAATAGTTCATTGACACGATGAGTTGCTTATAACATTCATCTTAAAATAAAGCGGAATTATTTCAATGATGTTTTCAATTCTAAGATCTTAAAACTAATACTATTATAACGAAATGGAATAAAATGTAGGATGTAATGAATATTCAGCAACTATTCGGCATTCGGCTGGCCGAATACTGAACAGATATTTGGTCGAATAATTTCAGGATTATAATTTAAAAAACAAAATGCTCCTTTATATATATTTAACGAAGAATATTGTGCAAAACTGCATTTCAGTACATTTATTATCAAAACATTCTACTAAAATATACTCCATTTTAAGTAATTCTGGTGTATTTAATAATGTTACATATCATTTATCATTGTAAAGCCTGAAATTATAATGCAAGAACGATAAATTATCAGATACAGAAAATAATGTTCACTATATATTGTGCTTGCAGGGGCTGACAAATTTTTTCTTGCTTAATTTTTAAATTTTTGATAATTTTACGCATTTTTTCCACCAATTAAGTGTTTACTCCATCACAGTTATTAGAAGTTCTTTATCAAAATAGCAATTTACTTCTAATAATATTAGTTTATCCACTTAATTTTCTTCTGTGCCGGTCATTTCCATGTTCTGCAATGATGATTCTTTTATTTCTGTGAAGCACTCCCAAAATGAAGAGGGTTTCTTAATATCGGAATCGAGATATTTTAAAATATTACAAAAATACATCAAGATATTGTTTAGCAACGGATTCGGAAACCCTCCGCGCTTTTGCGCATGTGCCGGGCGGAGTTATTTTCATAAAATAGGGGAAAGTGAAGAATGTAAGGGTGATGTTTACATTTTACTGAGCGCGATCTAACAAAGTCCGGAAATGCGCCCATGTGAATCATTGCCTGACACCCCTTTCCGTTGTAAAATCGCTCCAAAGTGGTAGTCTCGGAATCCGTTGCTGAACAGTATTAACATTTTTTAAATGTATAAATAAAGACTTTTATTAATCTTTAACTTTTTATTTAAAATTTGAGAAATATTTTATTTACAATCAAAAGTGAGATGTTTCTAAGAAGTAGATATTCTGTATTCGGCCTGAAATTAGGCCGAATATTCGGTCGGTGTTCGGTTATTCTGCCAAATCACTATTCGTTACATCCCTAATAAAATGTAAAATCAAATATAAATCTTACAAATTTTATTAAGATCATTTGAATCGTTTGACTCTTAAGCTAACCTAAGCCCTTATCATTATTAATAAAGATATCTTTGCGTAAAGGAATGGATGGGAGGGGAGTATGATAGCAGTGGTACTCAAATATAAAAGGACTAATCAAGGGATACAGTAAGAAATAAAGGTTTGAAATCGCTGCGTTAGAGGATGGTTTTATTGGGTACATCTGAATTTCTCTAATCCTTTTGTGTTCTAAAAGCCTTGTTGGATATGTATGAAATTAGTACATGAGGTTCCTTTATCTGGAGAAGTCGCTAACTATTAAATTTGATGGACTCGGGCAAATAATACCAGCGACTACGCAAGCTGAAATCATCAATATTTCAAGTCCCATTCTGATTCCTTGATAATTTGCGTCTTCTAAAAGATTTTGTGATGAAAAGCCACTTTATGACGGCTGACATATACTTTCCAACCCGCCCCACTTTGATGGGGTCGTGTGGGGGGGAGGTGCCTTTTCGTGTCGTCACATTGCCTGGCGGTCACGTGCGAAATGCTTTCCGATACGCTGTGGACCGCGATGCCTCGATTACGGCCAAGTTCGGGGGCGAAAAGGGGGGGTAGTTAGGTTAATAGGAAATATCGATCAGGTGTGCCCACGTGCGTGGGCGGAGGAACTACCTGTCCTCGGATTTCGGGAATGAAAGGCTAATCGTTAAATTGTTGCCGCCGATTTCCTCTTCATTTGCCATAGTGCCCTCCTTTTCGATTCGGCTGCTGTTTTGAAATGCGGTCGATTGGAACCATTACACACCAGACTGGCTTTAAGTCTCCGATTTCTTCGTCGGTTTGAAAGAGCAATTAAAATTTCTTTTTCTGCTAAAGTGGTGTTCGAAATGTGTATACACTACATCATGGTATGGAGGGTTCAGAATTAAAAGGAACAAAATCCCTGTTTTGCCCTTTTGGACTAACAAAGCCATGATCAAGTAGAAAAGTAATATTTTCTGCGTAATAAGGATTCAGGTTCTTAGTTTGTTTTGAACAAACATCAAAAACGATTAGAACTTCACTGTTATTTGGAATGCAGCCGATCAACTTTGAGATATGTTTTCTCAGAAATGAATCTCATGGACGTGGTGCACTTTAATTCTGAATTCTACATATATAAATTCTAGACCAATCATCAAAGTTGACATCACATTGAATGATACACAGTGTATCATTGTGCACATTTATACCGTTATGAATGTTAGGCTAATGTTCTCGGAATCATCTGATATATTTGAACAGAATCTATATATATATATGTTTCTAATCTTGAAAGATTTTGGGTATTTATTCACCTATCTTTTCGGTTTTCCAACAATTGGCTTTCGAAGAGGGTTGGCACCCCAAAATCTAGATTTAATGCAAAATATCGGTTCCCAAGGATGATAGGCATTTGATTGTTGGAATTCCAATTCTAGGTTGTCTTTTTTCATAGTGTAATAGCCTTTAATCAAACTATCTTTTGTATTTCATTTGCATGATTATTGATAAGGCAATTTGATTTTAATTTTTAGATTAATATTTGTATATATTGAAAATATAACACATGTTTTGATTAATTGAAATATTTAACTATATATATATATATATATAGCTCAGAAAAGAGTTTTGGCAACGATCGGTTTATTAAAAAAGCAAACCTGGCAGCCATGTTAGGCATAACTTCATAGTCATAGCATTTTACTATATTTGTTCTGGTATAAAATAACTTTTTCTCGGAAAAAAATGAGTTTAAGATGAAGAATTTACAATATTTTTAACAATATGATGAAACTTTGAATGAAATTGTTCAAAAGAAATCAGTTAGAAATGAAGCAGGTGGACTTGGGCGATCCAGAGAACATTTAGATCAATGTCAAAATAGTTGGTTAAGTCAGTGAAGATAAATTGTGTCAATTCTCAAATTGAGGTGAACATCATGGAACTTACTATTGTGAACATTGTTCATTGGCTACTTTTCTGTTATGCGCACACCAATTGGCGCCTTTATTTATTTATAACCGAGGGCAGATACTCTGCGTGGGATCACCTATTTTAGTTTTAATCAAGTATAATCGGTATTCTGTGAAACTAGGTGTACATTCTGTTGAAATAAGAGGATGCGAGGGAAAGTATACGATTAAAGATTTAAAATTATAAAAGATACTAATATAATTTCGTCAGATGCTCATTAGCTATGCTATATGTTAGATGCTACCAAATGCGACAATTAAAACAGAATCACAAGCGTCTAATGGAGATAGATGAATTTCTGATGATTCTAATATTAAATATGAATTTGAATATGAAATTTAAATATGATTTTTTTTTACTTCTTTCATATTTATGAATAATTCTAATCAGTTAGAACTCAAGTTGACAAGCTACGACACGCAGACGCATGGTCCTGAAAGTGAAAATGTTGTTTTTAAACTGATGATTTTAAAGTAGCCGAAATTATTTGTGCAACAAATTAAAATAATTAAATTGTTCTTTCTTGCCTTTGCCGGAATTATTTTGCATGTAGGAAATGCTAGTCATTTATGGCAACAAAAAATTGGACTAATCTCGGAAATCTTCCATTTAATCTTTAAAATTAATCATTTTTTATATATATCTTATTAAAGTTAATTTTTGCTTTTGTATATGTACAGCAAGTCTATACTTTCGAGAAAAATTTAAAAAAGCTGAGGATCGTAACTTTAAATCATCATATCTAATGTAAAACTTGAAACCTCTAAAAGTTTCTATGTATATATTCCATATATTCGTCTAAAGTAGATTCGCTGCCATGAAAATATGACAAAAATGCAAGCTATACTAAATGTGTACGAGTTAGGAGACGATAGTGTTTACTGACTTTTACTACATACATATAGGAAAATGGAAGTTTTGCCAACTTTACCTTAAAAGCTAAAAGTTGCTTACTGATTCAGTCCTTAATCTTTCTAGCAAGTCTTCATTCGATAATGGATTCCATAGAGTGAATAGGAAAAAAAAGTTGGCAATGTAGTACTTCGATTTTCAAGTGCACTTACTTTCACATGAAAATTTTACTTGAAACACGCGATTAAAATGGTTTTGCATTAGGGTGGAACGAAATTTTTTTTTCTTTTTTAACTTGTAATAGTGCGCAAAAGTTGTCTTTTGATGTAAAAAGACAAAATTTGATGGCAATTGGAACACGTCTTGAGGCGCGCAAGTTCGATAAAGTTTCATAAATTTGAAAAATTTTGCTCTATTTCAACCTTTTTCTCTAATTTCTCATTTGCAGTAAAAAATCTCAAATTAAATATTTTGTCCTTTTTATTCTTTTTTATTAATAGAACAAACGTTTTTAGGGTGTTTGAAACCTGTTGTGAGCATATAAAAATATTAATTATTAGCCAAAAACGTGCAAGAAATCGGTTATGATTAAAAAGTGAATATGCTGTTTCAAATATGGAATTATTTTTCAGTTATAGATTTAACTGACGAAAAACGCTTACAAGCACATTATGCATCCTTGTAATTGCTGTTGTGTAGCAAAACACGTTTTGTGTTTTGCCAATCAACCGATAAACAATAAAGTTAACGGAGGGGAATTTTTAGTACTTTGGGGTGATATTTATTTGTGGAGCGAGTTCTTTCCAGCTCAATAAATTGAATATTTATGTTTTCTTACAGCCCATATTTTTTTCTTGTACTATAGACATAAAAAGAGCAATGACAAATGTATATATTTTCCTTAGAAGCGAGTAAAAAGGGAATGTTAAAATATCTATGTAAATATAGGTAATTTTTGCTTAGTTCTATCGTTAAGGATAGAATGTCGAGTATTTATTTATAAAAGAACCTCTTCCCCTTGACGAAGTTGATAAAAAATTTGATACATAGGACAATTTTGCGTAATTACCAAATATCATTACTTTTGTTCGTTGTATTTTTAGAATTAATTTGGTCTCATACAGACAGCCCCAGTTCCAAAAAAATGCTTCTTTTGGACTCAAGAAAGTGTACAAAGTGAAAATTCACAAAATCTTCAGGTTAAACTTTTTGATTATTGCAATACTTTCTCTATGTATCTGCTGTATCTGAGAAAAGAAAGACAGTAGAAATAGCGGTGAAGTATTTAGGGTAAGTTGCCTCCGATTCTTAATGTGACTTTTTTCCCCCTTGCGGTCATTAGCGCCTTAGAAAATGTAAATGGAACCCAGTGAAAACTCATTTTTTTGCTCCAACATATTAGGTATTCAAAAGTGACAAAACCTTAAGCGGGTAATTCACATTTCATCCAAACTGGAATTTTTGGAACACGGGCAGGAACCAGAGGGAGTGGTCTCCCCTAAACTTTCTCGTATACTTTCCCAAAAAGGTGCTGTTTCCCTTCCCCCGCGTGGATAAAAAAATTCGAACCTATTGTAACCCAGAATCCAATGACTATCAGAAGGTTCCCATTGTAGATTATAGTGATTGTAAAATATTTACGTAAAGAATCAAATTCAAAGAGATGCGTAGCGATTAGATGCGAACCGATTTTCCACTCTTACCGTCTCAAGGACAAAGGGGCGTAATCCTTCCTTTATAATCAATACATTGAACAATGATGTATACGCTGCAAAATATTTAAATACAGTTCAAATTCTTCATAATTTCTTTTCATAATTTTTTTCATTTCATAAATCTTTCATAATTGATCTTTATCAATCATAACATGTTTGATAAAAATCAATTATGAAAGCACAATCAAAATTAAATAGGATGTATAGAACCATCATAGCATATTTATAGGAAAATGTAGTTCATACAAGCTTGAATAATAAAAGACGCCAAATAAACTTCCCTCCCAAGTTAACCAAAGTTAGAACCACGCGTGGTTTGAAGGATCAAAACAAATAAAATCCTCTGCGCATTTTTTTGCGCAACAGGACCTGGCGAGACGCCCTATATGTTTGTCTCCTTACAAAATCTCGCCGCCAGAATTGGTTTTTGGCAAACTGCCAAGTTTTCGGAGTGTCCCTTCTTTGCACAGGCATTATCAGAACGCATGCGCATGGAGTTGAACAAGTATGCGATTATACAGGCCGACAGACAGTCAACCTTTTCACGGATTTGGCCCAAAATTTTATACGGACCTACATTCATGACGATAAAACTGTGTACCAAATTTTATCCATCTAGCTATTCAAGTTTTTGGGTTATAGTGTTCACATGACTTCGGACATACAGACAGACAGACTTCCCGTTGACGGATTTTGTCCAAAATTTGATAGAAATCTACAAATTATGTTTAACGACCACATATCAAATTTCATCTCCGTAGCTCTAATAGTTTTCGAGTTATCGTATTCACAGACACACAGACAGACATAATTCCAAAATTGTGTTTTTCGGAATCAGGGAGGTCTACAACGTGGAGATTCGTCAAAATCTCGAGTTCGAATTTTTTGTCGATTACAATACTTTCTCTTTGTATACTTTGTATACGAGAAAGTAAAAAGTAATCGTCAGTATTAAAAGTCGACGGAAATTAGCTTAGCGGCATGGCAAAACTGGAATTCCAACGAACTAAAAATCCAACATTTCATGCGCCGATTCTAATTTGGAGCCTCGCTGCCTACATTGGGACCTCTCTTCGAGGGTTGAAATGAAGCTCGAAATCTCCCCTGCGAATGATGGGTGTAATAAGGCGTCTCAAAACAAAATAAAAAAAAATAATATTAATAAAGCAGATTTGATAAGTCTTCTTCTGAAGGCGGGAGGAGGATTAGGGGGATCAAAGATCGGCGGTAGGGAGATCAAAGATTTGTAGTAACGCACTTTGGAGCCTGAAGTGAATGATGGGCCTGATTTTTCGACTTGAATGGGTGGAAGAAAAATACAGCCTCGGGACAAATGGAATGGAGTACAGATGAATTACCGGCTTTACTAACGTTTAGTCTCCATGACGCGTCATGGTTATAGTTGTACAGAACTATACCCTTGCCCTTCGTTGCTATGCCACTGAGAGACAGATGTCTAGCAAAATACCATTCGTACAACAAAAGTACTGAAAAGACTTGCTGAAAGTAGCATCTATTACCTGAGTCCACAATCCACAGGTGGGGATGGAATGGATGGATTTGAAGTCACCTACTGTGGTGTTTATTTTGTTCCCCAAAAAAATTTCAGCCGACGAGATATTCTACTGAGTTTGCTGGTGTCTTGCCCATCAACTGCTTCATGTCACGGGGGCGAATATTGCAACTATGCATGACAACAAGACCGAACATTTTGACTCATTTCTAAGAAAAATAAAAAAAACAATTATTACCGTCCTTATTAAGTCGATAGCATAAGAAAAATAAAGCCATAAAGAATAATAAAGATTACATTGTTTGATCCGGCAAGGGTATCTCTAGCAAATGCAATTTCACTGTACTAATCCTTCTCCGGTTAAAATATAATATTTCAAGACAAAACATAAATATTAATATGAATACATAGTTTCACGTGCCATTATAAAGCAAAATGCAAGCAATACACAAACAAATACTAGAATAATTAAGAATAAAGTTAACTTATTCATTATCTTTTACTGGCAAAATTACATAATAGTAAACAATGGCGGAGAATCTGGGTGCTTTCTCACCACGCGAATCCCGGGAGAAATTAAATTTTAATTCATTCTAACTCCCTAAAACGAAAAATTATAACAAAAGCAAAGGAGTCCGGCGCAACAAGCTAATTTTGTAGCTAAATTTTTAATTTGTTGTCTATCTAGATCTAATCTATCTGTTGTCTAACCTTAATTTGTTGTCTATCTACATCTAATCTATCTGTTGTCTAACTTTAATTTGTTGTCTATCTAGATCTAATCTATCTCTTGTCTAACTCTAATTTGTTGTCTATCTACATCTATTCTATCTGTTGTCTAACCTTAATTTGTTGTCTATCTACATCTAATCTATCTGTTGTCTAACTTTAATTTGTTGTCTATCTAGATCTAATCTATCTGTTGTCTAACTTTAATTTGTTGTCTATCTAGATCTAATCTATCTGTTGTCTA
>BGPR01004039.1:23178-62446 GCA_013235015.1 Araneus ventricosus
CCCCACACCCCCGGGAGAAATTAAATTTTAATTCATTTTAACTCCCTTAAACGAATTATAAAAAAGCAAAGGAATAAGGCAAAAGCAACTAATTTTGTAGCTAAATTTTTGTTGTCTACCTTCTATACTCCCAGATACTTTTATTTGTCTATAATTTTTTGCCCCCCCCCCACACACACACTTATAACTTCCAATCGCAGCTACTGATGTCTTTTACGCCAATTTACAAATCAAAACAAATTCTGATTAGTTTCTACTAATTTGATTGTCATCCTATTTTTTTTTTCGCTATTATCAATTTTCAAAAAATGAATTTCATTTCTGGCAAAGATAAATTGCACGGAAATAGTTCGTCAGTATACTGCTAAAAGTCAAGAAAAAATGAGTTAGACGAATGAAATTTCATCTGTGATCCTAACACCAAAATTGTAGGCATGTATCAAATTTTGGACTAACTCCATCTGTCTTTCTCTCCGTCCTTGTAGATAGGATTAAGATCCTACAAAACTAAATAAGCTGGATGGATGAAATTTAGCATATAATTTTATCACCTGAATTTTATATCTGTATAAAAGACATATAGTATTTGTATAAGTAGGGTTTCCATGTCTCTCATATATACGGAACTGTCACCGTATTTCACTACTCAGTCCCGTATTACTGTTTCTCCTTAACTTCTGGAAGTGAAAGGGCTGAAGTTTTTCCGCCGATACAAAATATATTGAACAGATGTCGTGTTTACTAAAGCTATGCGCATGCGTATTTGACATTCCTACCCACAATACAAATGTGGAGAGAATATTTTTCCTAACGCCAACTCAATGGTCGGACAAAAGAAACAGGTTGTCCATGGAGATAACTGAATGAATTTTGACTTCTTATTATAATTTTAAAATGACTTGCGCCCAATTTTATAATTACGCGAAGGAAGAAAATGATATAATTAAGAAAATAAAATCAACTTAAAAATATAACTGAGCTAAAAAGGATTAGCCTTGCATCTTTTTTCTTATTCTACGTGTTCATTTTATTAGATTGCTTAAATTTATTGATTTTTTATCAGAGTAAAATAAGCCATTACCTACCCACTTTTTCTCATGTTTTATTTATTTAGCACTTAAACATCCCGTATCTATGCTTGGCAATTATGGCAACCCTATCCCCAATAGCACAATGGCATCGTATAATATTGTACGATATCGAACAATATTCGCAATATTGTATAATATTGTACAATACCATATAATATTGTACGATATCGAACAATATTCACAATATTGTATAATATTGTACAATATCATATAATATTGTCCGATATTGAACAATATTCGCAATATTGTACAATACCAAATAATATTATATAATATCGAACAATATTATACAATATCGTGCAACATGTTGTGCTACCTGGGACGTATAAGCGACATGGACGTATACGGGAAAGTGGACAGAGCAACACTCCCGCTGGTTTGATTGGGCTACAGTGTCCTGTTTCATTCCTGCGATATTGCAACCAACTTCTCATCATTATTAAACTGTATTTAGATTAGAATTTTTAAATTCTACGTATATATCTCTTTCTAACAGGTAAAATATCTTTAGTCCAATTTAGCTGATTTTGATGTTTTTTATCGTACTATTAGCATTCTACCCGGCCGCATCTTTTTGTGGCCAAACTGTAACAGTAGGCCGAAAGGAACAAAAGACAACCGATCTCAAAACATTAATTGAGCATTGCAATACAGAACAGAACGCCGTCTCTTACCCACGTACCCGTGACCAGACCGGTCACTGAACGGTTTGATGGGCAAGACACGGGAATTTTATTTAAGAAAAAAATAAAACAAAATCAACAAAAAGAAAGAAATATTTACACTATGTACAGCACAGGCATTTTTACTGTTACACTATTAGTTCGTAATTTCTTTTCTTTAGATGTTGTTATTCCTTTCTTTTCTAAAGGGGGGAATGTCCGGTAATTGGGTCTGTTAGTTGAGCTCACTGGAAAGTTGAAGGCTAGGGAGGCCGGAAAATATCTCTGTTTTCGCTCATGAATTTGATAGTCCCACGAATTTTATGCCTGGAGACGAGGTTATTGGCGACTCTTTTCAGCCATTCTTGTTCGAAGTTTGGCGCTGGCTTCCTCATATGCCAAGACACTGTGTAAATACACTTCGTGGCATAGTGAAGTGCCGCGCCAATTCCACCACAGCTGCAAAAATCGCTATCAGACAGGTGAAACCTTTTGATGTAGGCAGGGAAAGGGCCATGTTGAGAGAAGACGATAACATCCTCTCTAATCCAGTTAGTGGGACGGAGACTAACTGAGGGCATGATGTTATATATTTTCTTGTCTGTATCGCCATTCCTCCATGAGGTTTGCCACTCCTCAAGCATTCTCTTCCGGAGGAGGCCTTTTAAGTGAGGTTTAGGAAGTTTAATAAGTGAATAGGGTTGCCCATGTTGCGTTGCGTCTTTTGCCAGTTGGTCTGCTCTCTCATTGCCTATATTGTCTGCATGCGCTTTAACCCACGAGACTGTTATTCTTAAATTTGTTAGTAGGATTTTGAAAATTTTTCTTGCTGTTTCATTTGTGTCCTTTTAATTGGAAGATGCCATGATACTTGCTCTATTGTCTACGTATATTTTAGAGGTATTGTGGTTTGGCAGATGAGTTGCGTATATTACTGCTTCATGCAGCGCAGTGAGTTCAGCTTGAAATACGGTGTTGTTGTCGTTGAGTTTAGCAGACCACTGGTAGGCCCAGATGTCATTGGTCAAGACGCAGAAGGCAGCTCCAACTCCGTGTTCGGTTTTCGAGCCGTCTGTAAAAATATTTATAATGTCCTTTCGGGCTATATTTGCTTCTCCGTCTTCTAAAGAGATTTGGATCGGTTCGAAATGCTCTGGTGGATGAATGGACCAGCCTGTTGCCTTCATCTCCAGATCTTGAGGTTGGATATCTGTAATATTAGGGGGGAAAGAGATTCTTATGCGATAAATTGATATAAACCTGGCTTCGAACTGTAATTGCATGTGCAAGGGTGGTATGCCGAGTATGGTTTGTCACGCTGCCGTTGGGGTGGTGCGATAAGCTCCCGATATGTGGAGTAGGAATGGGCTTTGAATCGAAGAAAGTTTCCTCTTCATTTTGAATGTTGGATTTAGACACCAAGCTGAAGATCCGTGGACCAGCATTCTCTCAATAACTGTTTTGTAGAGAGTCCTTCTGTGTATCTGAGAGATTCCCCAATTGCCACCTGCGATTCTTTTGAGGTTTTGCTGCATTTTGATGGCTTTCTCTCCTTGCTTATTAATGTGCTCCAGCCAGTTGAGTCGATCATCAACGTGTATCCCTAGGTACTTAAAAGAATTAACTCTATTTATTTTGTACCCGTTCCATGTGATCTTGGGACTTCTTACCATTTTGCTGAATAAGATATAATTTGTTTTTTCTGTTGAAATGGCAAGCTCATTTTCTGAGCACCAGGAACTGAATTGGGTTATTGCACTTTACGTGTCTTCTACAAGGCTTTTATTTGTATCCGCTTCAATGACCAGCACAAAATCATCTGCGAAGGCTTGTATATGAACGTTTTCTGGCCAGACGTGATGGAGTATTTCGCTGACTACGAGGTTCCACAGAGTCGGGCCACTACATGAACCTTAAGGGCAGCCTTGTTTTTGATCCTTTGTGGGGTCAGTAGTGTCACTTTCCTATTTTGAAGAAGGCTGTGATTATATTATGTTAAATGGGCAGGTGCTGGCGTCCAAACTCTTAAGTATATCTCGATGTTGCAAGTTGTCAAAGGCTCCCTTGATGTCAATAGAGAGCACTGAGACATGTTTGCCATCTCTTCTTGCTGTTTGAATTTTGCTTAGTAGCTCGTTGATGGCTGTATCCACAGACTTGACTTCTCTGAAGCCATGCTGTCGGTCGTTCAGGCTGTTGGTGGACTCCAGATGACAAGTCAGTCTCTGAGTCATAAGTTTCTTCAGCACCTTCCCTATTGTCGGTAGGAGCGAAATAGGAAGATACGAGGAGGCCAGCCGCTGGTCTTTTCCTCCTTTCTGGAATAAGATAATATTTTCTATTTTCAAGGAATCCGGGAAGCAGCTTAGGTGCAGGCACTTGTTGAAGAGGGTAGGAAAGATATTATTGAAGCGCTTATGAATGATTTTAATTAGGAGGTTGTCGATTCCATCTATACCCGAGGCTTTGCCTGACGGAAGATGTTTTATTACCACCGAGATTTCTTAGGGGGAGAATGGAGGCTCAGGTGGCTGTGTTGAAGTGGTTAGATTGTAATTTGTTGGAATGGCAGGGGAAAGGAAAATCTGCTCCAGGATGTTTTGTGCTGCCTCTTGCAGACTTCCCTTTGGGTCTCCGTTCATCAAGTACAGGATTTGAGATTGAAAAACTGATTTTCGGAACGCCGCCTTGTACTGCTTCCCATACGGATGGGAGGCTGCGCTGCAGAATTTTCTCCAACCCATATTCCTTGCTTGCTTAATATGTCTTTTGTACTTCGCTTTCTCTTTCTTAAAAACTTGGTATCTTGCTTGCCTTTCAATTTCCGGCGCCCGCTGTTCTCTCCTTCTTAGTGCTCTAACTTTCTTTTTATGAATTTGCATTGCAATACATTGCGTTCTGAAACTTTATTGCTTCTCCTGGAAAATGTCAAAATTGTCATTTACGTTAGTTTACCCCTGACTTACAGATATATGATATAGGAAGGAAAAACATTTTTTTCCTTTTACATTTATCAGGGCCATTACTGTTCAGCAACGGATTCCTAGACTGCCTCTTTTGGACGATTTTACACCGGAAAGGGATGTCAGGCAATGAGTCGTATGAGCGCATTTCCGAAGTTCTTTGTTACATCACGCTCAGTAAAATGTAATCACTCTTCCATTCTTCCCTTTCCCCCTATTTTGATGAAAATAACTCCGCCCAGAGCATGCGCAAAAGCGCGGAGGGTTTCCGAATCCGTTGCTAAACCATACCTCATAAAATATTTCTCTAAAGAGGAATGAAAAGTTGATAAATAATGAAATTTAAAAAAATGAAGAAAGATCCTTACCAAATTGTCAGAAACGTCTTTTTGGGTGTAATTTTAAGAAACACATTTTTTAGTTTCATTTTCTAAATATCATGCGAATGTAATAACTTTCACATAGATCTTTGTTTCAACATCTTTGGGTTTTAATATAACTCGAAAAAACCGTGCATCTATACCAAAAAATCGTCATTCCTCTAAAGTAAACAGATTATTTCTTAGCACATCAGTTGCCAATCTTGCTCTGAAAATAGAAGCCTGTATTCTTATAGAAATATCAAAGTCACATATCATAAATAACTAAAAATTTTCATTGTTACAGTTACTCCATAAATCAACAACTCAATAAGCGGTGTGTAAAATTCATACGATCCATTTTCCACGTATAAATTCTTCTCAATACGGCCACTGGAAGAATAAAGTCGATATAAATTGCCCAGGAAGTGGGACGATGTCCGTATTAAACAAGTGGCTTAGCGTAAGAATTCACCATCGTTGCCATTGATAAACACCAGGTTTCCTTTGAGCTAAGATTTCTCTGTATTATGAATGATCACTTCCAGAACCCTGAAGGCAGGGGGGAGAGGGGGTCATTGCCACCTTACCAACGATTAATGACCACTGTAATCGATTTACATAAAATCGATTCTGGCAGCACTGCCTGTTCCTTGAAGGGCTGTCTTTTCTCAAAGAGAAGATATCTGAGAAGAGGCAAACGATAGATATGAAGTTTGGAAGAAGAAGAAGAAGAGATAAAAAGGAGGTATTTTTCAAGCCGTTTTTTCTTTCCCGGACAGTATTGAAATTGAATACGATAAATAGTTGAGAAGGAGGAAGCGGTGCAATGCGAGGGTACATTTCAAGTTTTATTTTTTACGTGTTGGTTCATATATCATGATGTATTACTTGGACGAAGCGTGAATTATGTATTTGGACAGGAAAAAAAGAAACTTCTGGCGTAGGTAGTGTGGGTTTTTTTTAATGATTTATTTTTCCTCATCGCTGCTTATGTTTTTGGAGAATGATGAAACCAATACGTACTGTGTTATTTTGTGTGTATCTAAAAGCATGATGTATCTAATAGTTACGAATACTCGATGAAGAATTATGGTGTATGTTTTGTTTAAACAACTGCTAACTTGTTCTATCTAGCTTGCTAAAGCTACAAAAAAGAAAAACGGATAAAAAGATGTATTTTTCAAACCATTTTTTCTTTCCGCGGGACAGTATTGAAATTGAATAAATAGTTGAGAAGGAAGAAGCGGTGCAATGTAGGGTACATTTCAAATTTTCTTTTTATGTGTTGGTTCATACATCAGAATGTATTACTTGGATTTATGTGTTGGTTCATACATCAGGACGTATTACTTGGATTAAGTATGAATTATATGTTTGGACAGGAAAAAAGAAACTTCTGGAATAAATAGTATAGGGTTTTTTTAATGATTTATTTTTCCTCATCGCTGCTTATGTTTTTGGAGAATGATGAAACCAATATGTACTCTGTTTGGACAAAAGATCTGTTTCTCTTTCTATCCATATCTAAAAGCATGATGTATCTAATAGTTACGAATACTCGATGAAAATTTATGGTGTATGTTTTGTTTAAACAACTACTAACTTGTTCTATCTAGCTTGCTAAAGCTACAAAAAAGAAAAACGGATAAAAAGAGATATTTTTCAAACCATTTTTTCTTTCCGCGGGACAGTATTGAAATTGAATAAATAGTTGAGAAGGAAGAAGCGGTGCAATATAGAGTAGATTTCAAGTTTTCTTTTTACGTGTTGGTTCATACATCAGGATGTATTGCTTGGACTAAGTATGAATTATATGTTTAACAGGATAAAAGAAAATCTGGCATAAAAAGTACGGGATTTTTTAATAGTTTATTTCTCCGCGTCGGAGCTTGTTTCTGAAGAATGATGAAACCACATATATGTTCTGTTTCTACAAAAGATCTGTTGTTCTTTCTATGCCTATAAAAGCATGATAAATCAAATAGTTACACATACTAGATATAGAAGTAGTGTGTGTGTTTTGTTTAAACAGCTTCTACCTTATTTGATATTTGAATTTATGATAAGTTGTTTGCTCTTGGCGGATGCGTAGTGTTGCCATAATTGTCAATCTAAATAAATAAAACTAACTTTAATTCTAAATAAATAAAACATGCAAAAATTTGTAGATAATGGTTTATTTTACTCTAATAAAAAATCAATAAAGTTTAGGCAATCTAATAAAATTAACGAGTAGATAATGAAAAAGATGCAAGTCTAATCCTTTTCAGCCGGTCATATTTTAAAATTGATTTCACATTCTTAATTATATCATTTTGTTCTTTTACTCAATTATAAAATTGTACGCAAGTCATTTTATGGTTATAACGACAAATCAATTGTCTCCACTGACAATCTTTCATTGACATTAGGGAACATATTTCTCCACACTTGCATTGTGGGCTGGAATGGTCAATACGTATTCGCAATAGCTTTATTATGCATGAATATTAGATCAATACATTTTGTATTTGCAAAAACACTGCAGCCATTTCTCTTCCATACCCAATTTTGTAGTTGCTTCGCAGTATTATTTTTCTCTAAATAATCTTTTAGATGTACAAACTGGTCGAATAGATTACAGTGTTGCCAATATCGATGTTTTATACTTGTAAATATGCAATAGTACGTTCTATTTCTATGAGAAAACTGGACAAAAACGGTACAAATAGTAATTCGGTACTGACCATTGAAATACAATGACAGCCCCGTATATATGGAACGTAGGACAAATCTACCGATGCGGGATACCAGTGTGGAAGCGATCCAGATAGAAAGCTAACAATAACAAAAAAAAAGAATTAAAGCAGATTCGAACTTCTAATCCAAAAGAACGTAACATGATAATGTCTTAGGCATGATTCGTCGGTCTTTGTATTATTTTCAAAAATTTATTCTTAATTACGATAGCACAAAAATAACCATAGCACAAAATAACGATAGCACAAAAATAACCATAGCACAAAATAACGATAGCACAAAAATAACGATAGCACAAAAAACGATAGCAGAAAAATAACGTATAATATACTTAAAAATTGTAAAATATACACGCAATTTTTTTTAATCTATTGAAATTAGACAAAAAAAATTGTCAGCAAATAAAATTTCTACCACTGAAAATCTAATTTTTTGCATTTTAACCCCCTTAACTGGTTTGTTTTCTCAACTATCTAATTAGATCATACCTTCTATCTTGGGTCATTTTAATTCATTTGAGAACCTAAAGGACAATTGAAATGTTTAGGGATTCCATGTAATTTTTGTATTGGATTATAACATCTGTGAATGACTTTTTTTAGTATTCAAGTTTTAAAAAATCAGCGATAATTCGATGCACGTAAGGCGTACGGACAAGCCAGTTAAGGGGTTAAACTGGTGTTAAAATTTTTTAATATGCTCCGAAGTTATTCATGAAATACGTTAAAATTTAAATTAATTTTTAATTAAAAATCTAATTAAAATTTTGAAAACCCATTTCCTAGTGAGAACCTTTAACTCAAGAAGTAACCATCTCCGAAATGTGATAGCTGCAGGTCTAAAGATCTGCCTTGTAGAACGTTTTGAACGAGTAAAAACTGACAATCAGCACTAGTGCGACCATCCTGAATTATTCTTTTAAATAGTTCTGAATGTATAAATTTTTTTGTCTATATAGTATTCTGAATCCTAAGCATTCTAATATTTCTCTTTTGGCTCAAAGACCGGCTAAACTCCAGCAGATCTACATTTTAAATATAGTCTATGTAAAAACTTAAAGAACGTATTATAGAGAAATTTCAGACGTTTCTTCACTATTCGTTTGCCTTTTGTATTTTTTGTCTACCATGTGAATGAAGAAACTGTCCTTTTTCAAGTGAAAGTTTCCAAGGGCCTTCTCATGTAAAGAGGAAAAAGGCCCTGTTCGCTACTTTCTTTCCAGTAAATACCAGTGAATTGTTGAAGGAAAGAAGAGGTTTCTATAAAAGGATAATGCTTTCAATATCCCTCTTTTCTATTCAATTCCAAATCTTTTCTCTAGTCATGGCTGCAAAAAACAGAGACAAGTGCGTGAAATCATTATTCATGTGAATTAAAATCAGATGCTCAGGAAATATAAGTGTCATAAAATAGAAAATCTTGCGATAGCATCGTTGAAATTGGATCCAAATTAAAATTGAAATTATTTTCGAAGTTAGTCTTAACTCTCTGATTCCCAAGACCACTGGAATAGAGAGACCTCAAAATACGGTAATGTGAGTGTTTCTCTTACAAAGATAAGGAAATTTGACTTCCAACTCAAAAACCTCACTGACAGCTAGTACTCTCCGAATTCTAAGAACCCCCTCCCCTGCTCCCCAAACCCTTCTGGGCGAGCCACTCTAACGAAGAAACCGTGCGCTATGGGTATGATATGAATCACACTTAACGAAAGGGGGTGAAAACTTTTGAGTGATATTCGGAAATTTCGGGGGTTCACCGTCTTTTGCTTGGAGGAACGTTTGGGACGTTCCCGTATCGATAGAGTCAGTGGCGAATCCAGGATTCGGGTCTGCGAGGGGGGAGCTGAGGTCATATAAATTCTGTATCGTAGTGACGAATGTCAAACCTCATGGCTTGTGTAAACCAAAACACTTTAACTTTACAGATTTTCCTCACCTGACAATAAGAATCATGAAGAACACTACAATACTTACGATAATTTAATAAAAAATGCAATGAAATAACTAGCCAAAAAATGACTAGAAAAGGACTAAGAAAATGACAAAAAATGACTAGTGGAATGACTAGAAAAGTAGGAAAATTTTAAAGCCTGTCAAGCCAGAAAGCAATGTTATCACGATTTTGTTATTATTTTTTTTAAATGAAAATTAGGAACAAAAAGTTGTAGTGGTTTTAAATAAAATCAAGAATTTTGGTTTAGCTCTGGGGGGCTGCAGCCCGATAGCCCCCCCCGGATTCGCCAATGGATAGAGTTAATATCACTGGTAAAGAACTGGTTTTCATTTATTGTTAAAATCCAAATTGGTACCAAGTTTTTGAAATGTTCTGTCAATTTAATCGAAATCAAGAAACATATCATAAAAATTTATAACCAGAAAGATTAGTAATCATGTTATAATCAAACTGGCAATACATGGAAAACAATAAGGTTTGGTTTAGTTTGTTTAAACTCCCGTTTGATAGATTATTTTAAGATGGGCCTCGTAATTCTGAACTCTAGTCAAACAATGAGGGCGACATCTGAGCAGACTGCTATTTCTTCAAACTCTCACGCCATACCAATTTGAGATCATTTGAACCATGGCATCAGATTAACGTGCATCAGATCCACGTACAAGGCTGGTCTTTGGTGGAATCGAAGAATCTTTGAATCTATCCCTCTGGTCTCTATGCGAGGCCCTACCACTAGGCTTCTACGGTCTCATATCATGGTCTGATATTATCATATTGTGGTGCATATTTGATGGTACGTAATGATAAAAATCATTTGAATAATCGAATGATTATTCGATTTTTTTTTAAAAAATTTAATATTTATTGCCCCCTCCCTTTTTACTTTCTCGTATACGAAGTATACAAAGAGAAAGTATTGTAATCGTCAAAAAATTCGAACTCGAGATTTTGACGAATCTCCACGTTTTAGACCTCCCTGAGTCCGAAAAACACATTTTTGGAATTATGTCTATCTGTGAACACGATAACTCGAAAACTATTAGTGATACAAGGATGAAATTTGGTATGTGATCTTTACACATAATTTGTATGTTTCTTTCAAGTTTTGGACAAAATCCATCAACGGGAAGTCTGTCTGTCTGTCCGCGTTCATGTTAACACTATAACTAAAAAACTTGAATAGCTAGATGGATAAAAATTGGTACACAGTTTTATTACCAGGAATGTAGGTCCGTATCAAATATTGGGCCAAATGCGCAAAATCAAAGTGGTTTACTGTCTGTCTGTATAATCGCATACTTCTGAACGCCATAACTCCTAAATACAACTTTTAAGATAAATGAAATTTGGTATGTGATCTTCTAACCTTAATGGTAGATCTGTGACCAATTTTCATTTCAATCGGTTGAAAAAAAGACGTTCAGATTGCATATTAGATTTTCCTTATCTAACAAGGCCAAACTGCGTATTGGCGCTACTCGTGACTTTCAAAATCGCGCTACTACTAATACCCTCCTTTCGACACGCTCGCGCCAAAAGAAACTTTTGGATAGTCGTGGCATTCTGTGTTAGAGAAGGAATTTTTATTGGCCGGGGGGAGAGGAAATGACACATTTTTGGTAAGTATACGAAAAAGTTTAGGGGAGGCCCCTCCCGATGGTCTTATTTCGTTAGGAGATAAGAAGCAGCAATTCCTTATTTTTAAACACCGTAAAAAAGATTTTGCTAAAGACTAGTAAATGATTCGATTCTCTTAACCAACCTTCGTCGTTCGGTTATCTGAAAGTCTTATTCCCTGGTGAGTGCACCGAATCGATAATCCAATACATATTCTAACAGAATCATGGAAATGAACAGAGAAATCAATGGCTGCTTAGACTTTCAAAGAACACGTCGCCAACTTTACGACTAAATCTTCCACTGCTCGAAAATATGAATATCATCAAAAGAACAAGATTGCGATTCAGTTCAGAAAGACTAAAGGCTTTTACAAGCTGAGCAAGTTTAGTTTTGATAGAAGTCAATATCATTCAAAGAAAGCTGAAAAAAGGAAGATAAACTCAGAAGGAATCGAATTAAATGAACAAGGAATCCATTCTAGTCCATTTTATCAAGGGCTAAGGACTTTATTCGAAATGGATTCAAAATATTTGGGAAATTTTTATTTGGTACCTCATATCTATTTGGTCTCAACAATTTTTTAAAGTTTTAATTGGTAGCAAAATAAACCTTCAGTTTCCTCTTCTCCTCCCATTTTAGACTCTCCTCATTCAAGAAGAGTTTTTATTCGGCTTTCTTCTAGTTTTCAATTCTTCTTCTAGTTCAACAATTGTTTTAGTGACATTTGACACTAATATAACGAAACGCACTGATGAAAACTACTGAGATCCTTTATTAATCAGTATTAATCCTGGGATCAAAGATATATGATGGGATTTTTATTTGCCGGAGATCTAAAAATATCGTGTTCGAAACCGGATCCCATTGAAGATCTGTCGTATGAATAAGCTTGGTGCACATTAAATCTGTTTACGTTGGTATGATCTAGAAGTTGTGAAGATAGTGTTCTTGTTGAAGAAACAACCTTAGAGAAAAATGGTGGGCTGATTCCCTTGGGCCTAAACTTACGAACGGATTGAATTCTTAGTGCTTAGGTTGAAAGCTGCTACTGAGGTTCATTGTGTTCTCCTAGTCATTTTAAATTCAAAGTTTTGAGGTCCGTTTCCAACTGTCTCTGTGTAGCTTAAAAATGGGAAGTTAACCCAGTAATAGAAATCTTGTTGTCCTTTCAGTGAATTAAGAGACTTCATTATTTGCTTTAAAGCCTCAGTATAGGCAAATAGAAATCTTGTTGTCCTTTCAGTGAGTTAAGAGACTTCATTATTTGCTTTAAAGCCTCCGTATAGGCAAATAGAAATCTCGTTGTCCTTTCAGTGAGTTAAAAGATTTCATTATTTTCTTTAAAGCCTCAGTATAGGTAAATATTTATATTATCTCAGAATGAAGTGGAATTATGCCCTGTGGTTTAGTGTAGTTACAGTAATGTCCCGTTTTGACTTGGGATATTTTTGGACGGACCTCGTAATTTTAAACCGTGGTCATGACGAGGACGACACCTGAGCTGGCACCCCTTCTCCAAACTTCCGCACCACTTTATGCTCTGTGGGAGTGAGCGAGAGTGTTTCAACACAGAGTTTCCCTGACATGTGTACTCTTTTGACAAATAGTGAAAGCCTACAATTTCGTGGGTGACCATCAATTAGCGTCATGATTATAAATTACTTACTTACCCTTAGCCAGTAGAATGCACATGTTAGTAAAACACCGTGTTTTAAAATATTATTGAGCTATTTCAATGTTTCTGGTACCGTAAGATAATCCTGAAGGCTACTCCGTCCCGTCACTTGGACATCCGGCTAACTGAAAGACCGAGTCGCCAGAAATAGCAATACGGGTATTGTTAACCACTCAAATTAGACATCATTTTGAGCATTTAATGCATTGAACATTCACTAGTCTGTTCAGGCCGTTATCGGCGATTAAATAGTTAACCAGTATCACCATCATTATTGAACCACCAGGGAATCCGTGAACCTGCTAATCAATACTGGAACTTTTCAGCCTAGACCTACGAGGTGACCCCACGGCGAGCGGCACTATGGCGTAATATATTGTTACAAAGCTATAAAATCGTTTCCCTGTCTTGGCGACAAATCTGGCGACTTGGAAGCAAAGTTGGCGACTTTGGCGACAAAGGGAATTTTCTAGAAGGACCTTGAACTCTCAACCTATTTCTACTCGTTTCATGAACTTTCTGGAGATTAGGTCACTTCCTACGTAATGAAGTCACTTCCTGTTGAAAAGTATAAAGGCAAGCTCAGAAGCGAAGAAGAGTCAGTTGGAATTTGATCAGCAAGCAAGCTGGTGAGCTAACAAGAAACCTTTGAGCGCTGTGTTGAGATTTATTGGTAGTCTCTGTTGTTAATTTTTACTACTGCTGTGTTAATACTTGTGCTACGTTTCTTTGCGTGGAATATTTGTAAAATAAAGAGCTTTATTTTTTAAAACCTGCTTATTGGACTGCATTCACGTACACCCACAAGACAATTTCGTTACAATATAATTTGGTAATAAGAATCGTCCTTACGGTCAAGGTACCGCAGCATAAGATGAGATTGGGCCAGATTGGGGGAAGATGTGCCAACATGGTGTTTTTGCTTATATAGTGAGTGCATTCTATTGGCTATCAACAGAGACTGCAATTTATACCCATGATGCTAATTGATGGCAACCTGAGAAATAGCCGTCTTTCACTGTTCGTACAATCTCATCTCATTAGTTACTAGAAGGTCTAAGTAATGCAATAAAGTTTTCTTTACAACAGGCAACAGTAAACAGGGCTTTGGAATCTAGATTCATTAAAACCCAGACCGTCCGAGGTCAGAGACGGAAGAAGGTAAACATTTCCCTTCCCCATCTGATTAGCAAGTGGTAATTTGCGTCGTGGGGGATTCTTTTATCGTCATGTTTCTAACATCCAAACCCTTGTTGACTGTATAGAGGTCGTTTACAAATCGTGATAACTAACAGACATTACAGCAAGAATTTTTAACCGCTTAACTTAACAGCCCGAGAATACTCGTGCATCGAATTATCGAAATTTTAGTCTTATAAACTAAAATTGAATCATTAATTAGCTTTATAATTTGACACAAAAACATGTATGATCCATAAACATCTTAAGTATCCTATGCCTTCTTAGATGAATGAAAACGACAGCCCCTTTCCAAAACAGGAGGGTCATCTTATTAGATAGCAAAGAAAACTATTCACTTAAGTTGTTAACAGTAAGTAAGCAGAGAGCTTTAAGTAAATTGAGCATCTGCCCTCGAACACTTACTGGGGACATCCATCAAGAGCGACAGTGGGAGGGGAAACACCCATTGTTAAAAAGATAAGATTGCTCCCCACCGTTTACCGACCCTTTTGGAAAAGGGGAAGGAAATAAGCATACGTTATTTTGGTCGCTGGGCCGTTGTCTGGCAGTTTGCATGACGGGCCCTATTAGCCGTTTTAGCCGTCAGAGGGTTAATAAATGGATCTGAGATGCTTCGATTGCTAATATAATATTACTTACATTTTATCTGCAAAGTTATTGAAGATTGTCTTGAATCTGTACGGATGTGGCCTCAAGTTGACTTCTATACAAAAACTATTCTGTTCAGTCGCATGAGAATTCGCCCATTTGTGTCCGAATCAATAAACTGCATCCCTAGTATGGATCCATATCAATCAAAATGTCAGCATCGACTAAGCAAATCCTCGCCAGAATAAATCATATGATTAGGCATGGCAGGGGCAGAATTCTTTAAAGATCTCATTTATTCAATCTCCAAGTGAAAACTTAGATCCAGGGAGACGCTTATCGTCTACGGCCTATCTGTGCCTAATAGAGCGACCTGCTAAGGGAAATCACCATGCATGCAAGAACAAAGGAACCTCGTTGCCTTCCTTGGCCACCACCAAGAATGAATCTACCACAAGAAACCCGGCCCGGGAGGGTTTATCTTCCGAACCATTGTTCCCTCAGTTTTCTTCTTTCTTGGAGTTCTTATCAAAACTTCAGCTGCTCTCTAAAGTTTGGGAGAAAAATTATCAGGTGGAGACCTAGATCCATTTTTCGAAAGGATATCTTGCAGCCGTTGCGGAACGAGACCAGGGCTATTAGTTGGAGGGCAAGTAGGGGGGTGAGGCTGTGCTGAAGAACTTTTTTTGTGTTTTTGAGAGAAAAGCATCGTCTTGGGGTGGTTGCATGAAAAAATAAATGTACCATATAAAATTGCAGCTCATTAATTTTATGAAATGCAGAAAGTACTGAGGTCTCGTTGGAGTGATTTTGAGTTGTTGGGATAAAAAGATAACCACAGGGAAATGTGTGGGTGTTTTTGTGTTTCAGTTTTGATATATTGCGCTTAAATAAGTTAATTATTCTTCCCATTTCCTGATTCTTTTAATTTGTTCACTAATTTGCACTTAGCATGTATTATTTTTGGGAGAGTTGAAAATATCTTTTGCAGGGTGCTATTTTGTATTATTCGCGTAGTTTCTAATCATCGCATCATCTTTATACTTTCTAATTTATGAATAAATTTACGTGTCGTTAGGTGCGTTTATATAAAAAAAAAGGCTTGTTTTATTTAAACTGTAGAAAGAGTTTGTGTTTCAGTTTATATTTTAAAAGTAGAACTTGAGGTGATAGCAAAAGTCGCAAGATAAAAGACTCGGGAAAACCACAAATATCCCACTTCAATTTTTACTGGGTAAAATTAGTAAATTAATATCTTTACTCTTGAATAATAATCACAATCAACTACATATCTTTTTTTCACATTTACATATATCTCCTTAAAATCTTATAGCAAGGAAAAAATTTGAAAAAAGATGTAACAAATAGGAATTTCTTCAACAACGGTGAATCTGATATCTCGCAAAAATAAACTTCTATTTGATATTAGTGCATCTATTCATTTCTTAGAAAAAGTTTCTTTTTATAGGAAAAAAAATTCTGTTTCTGCATAATAGTTCTTTTATTCTAAAGTAATATTTTGTATAAGAAATAGTTCTTTTTAATAGAAAATGAGTGTTTGTGACTTATGCATGGCTAAACTTAGTCAGCATAACCACTTTTAATTTGAGTATGCTGTATAAATGATACTGGACATGAATTTAATTTTTTTCAACGCTAATTTTAAACTGCTGTCGGTCGCGTCTTCAGATTCGTTTCAGTGAGTAATTAAACATTTTCTGGCTCTTTATATAAAGTGTTAGTTTAAGACATATCTAGCCCAAACTAGGTTTGTGAAAAACAGTTATTGGACTCAAAAAAAGTGTTGGGAGACTTTTAAATAAGCTACCAAACATTTTGCTGAAAGAATAAATCATTTTTTAATTTTCAAAACTAAGAGTAAACTTTTTGCCACATCATCTGTAGACCAGCTAAAGAATCAAAACAACTGAAAGATTCAATTTACAATATTATTGCAGTAAATACTGGAATTAACTTTCTTGTTGTATAACTAGAGTCATGTGGTCAACTTTTGAGGGCTGCGGCAGGTGATTCGATATTATAAATGTGTTTCTTGTAATGTACTGGTCCTCCTTTTACATTTTATGATTCATTCAGTCGTTGGCAGAGTTTCAAAAAGATTTTCAGTATTTCCTTCTTCATCATTTCAGACATACGAGTTTTTCTTTCTAGTTCATTTTTTGCGGAAATTTTAAGTTTATGAATTATATTATTCAGTAGTCCCAAATATTCTCAATGGTTGAGATCTGGACTCTATACATGTTTAATTACTTGGGACAAGTGATATAAAGCCCAGAGTCTGCAGTCTTCGACATTTATGCTTTGGGTCATTATCTGATAGAGTTTGTAATAAGAGCTTAATATGCCCATTTTCCAACCTCTGTTTCAAATTTTGACATTTCTAAAATATATCATTGTCCATCATTCCTTCAATAAAGCTTCTACATTCCCAACACCCACAGCCTCATGCTTTAAGACCATCTGTTTCTACCACCATGTTTTGAAGGAGTCTTCATTTCCAGTTCTGTGGGTTTCGCCACTGATTTGGCTTCCATCAGCAAAACAGTATGACTACTCATCCCTACAAATAAAAACTGGATTAAAACTCAGAGGCGAACAAGTTTAGCAGATTCTAAACAGACTCTGATATAACTTTACTGAGGATAGTTTTTTTTCTTCTTTAACCCGCAGTGTTATTTTCCTCAAGATATTCGGACATTTCACCTGGATTAACGACAAACCCACCCTGATCGGCAAGTTAATTTGACTGCTGGCTTTAGGATTTTGAAATGGTATAACAATGCACCTTTCTTCGAGTGAAAGGCATGACCTATTGATCTGTTTTTTTGCTAGTTTTGTCTTCTTGTATTTTCAAAGTATATTATACTGGTGATTGCCCATTTACAATTTCTTTCAGAAACTCTCTCCACAGCTTCCCATTTTCAGCTGGTAAGATTTTATCAATGGATTATCTCCGATTTTTTCGACCCAATATACTATCATAAATGATGGATTCGTAATAGCTCTACCCCAGCCTTTGCTTAACTAGTAACACGTTTTGCAGTTCTAGCTGCGGTTATACCGTTCTGCGAGAATTGGCTTCGCCCAACTTGACTGGTTTTGTCAATGCTTGTGCTTTTTTGACATGGCATTTAAGTACTTACAGTGCAATGTTTCGTCATTACATTTCTGTGACTAGACATTTAATTTAATGGGTTGTAGCCGTTTCTCAAAGTCGTTGAATACCACTTCAATTAAAGGTATCTTTGTATTTATGCTAATATTAAGATTTGATGAACGGCAACCTTTAATGCTTTTTTGGTGCTGGTTTGATATTTTTGGCGTTCATCTTCCAGGATTCCATTTTCATTTAAATTCTTGCTCAACGCCGAATGGCGTCTCTGACTGCTTGCATCGAGATTACAGAGTTTTGCTATTTTAAACGTCGGTTTTTTTAGAATCAAGCATGAGATTGATTTTAAAGAATAAGAATCACTCGCGACTGCCTTCTTATCTATGATAACCGGTACTATCACAAATAGATTCAAATCAACAAAATATCCCAAAATGGGTGGGCGGCATCCGAGATTCAATCCGTCAGCCAGGAGGGAATCGACTTTATTCAGGTCAAAGATCGTTGCTTATCAGCATTCCGGCTGACGGAATAATTCTAAGATTCTTCGACTTTGCTATCTCACCAGTTGGTAGACGCGCAGTATTTTAACGGCAAAATGGATGTTTCCTTTTAGCAGCGTAGATGTGGTTTGCCGGTTATGGGTGGTTCATTTGCATATGTTGGATTGCAGGTGCTTAAATATCTCATCTCGGTGGCGGTATGCAGGATCTTTCTGCGGATGAGGGTTTTCTGTATGCATTCATCAATGCGATGTTTCGCGTTCGTTTTGTACCACTTTTGGTTTCGCCTTAGCCACGCATCTTGGAGATTCACATCTAAACCCACTAATAAGGATTCGTCTATGGAAAAGCATACAATCAAGACATCTCCATTTCTGTTGTATATGAAGAGTCTCGACCTTAGTTCAAGGTTGTCCATATCACGGGAGTTGATGCGAGTAATGACGGCCATTTCGTAATAAAAAAATAATAATGTCCATCATGTTGGTCTTTAAATAAGAATGCGCATTATAAAAATTTCTTAGCGGATAGGTAACACGCCGTTACGGTCTGGTGGTCGTCAAATTCTTGGACATCTCCCATTTTTTGAAAACTTATCAGAATTATTAAAACTAGAAGAAAGATAAAGCATTTGTAGTGATTTGTAAGGCAATTTAAAGGGATAATGTTGTAAGAATTTAGGGTTAAAATATTTTGGAATTTGGAATTTTGCAGCTCTTTTTTTTTTTAATCAATTGTAATTCGAAAATTAAGATAATTTTCAGTATAAAATAAAAAAGGAAAAAAAAAAACGGCACGGTTTTCACTATCGGTAGACCATTGCTATAAAATCTCCTGGAAAGATTAGAGTTAGAAATGGGTGCATACCATAAAAAAACTTGATTTTACTCTCATTTAAAAAAAAATGCAGTTTTAACTTTTAGTTTTTTAATTAATTTTTTAAATGGTCAATAATTTATGACAACCTTATATCTAAAGGTTATTCATTTAAAATGCAAAACATCAGCGAAAACAGACGAAAATATGCTTTATATTATATAATTAAAATAAAAATATGAGTTTCTTATACAATAATCAATATTCTTCAATTAGCATCTCGATTTTTTTGCTCGATAGTGTGTATGTACTTCTTGATCTCGAACCGGAATTGAACAGAGAGCGTCATCTTTTTTTCGAAATCAACTAGTGCATTGGTGTTTGATTATCTTATTTTTTTAAGCCATTTTTAATTCTTGTGTGCATTTTTTCGAATAAGGTCCAAGAATTCATTCAATACAAGGTGAAAACGTTGCGTTCGTATTCTTTTCCAGTGAAGCGGATTATTCTCCATCGTTCCTCTTACAATGACGAACAAAGACTCACATTCGTCATCGTTTATGCTGTACGAGGTATCCAATGAACAGACTCCAGCATTCATGTGTATCGTTTTGTCTACAGATTCATCGTAGCAGACTCAGCATTCCTATCGTTCACTTCATACAGGAATTATCCAGAGAACAGACTCAGCATTCACTGTATCGTTGTCATACGGAGTATCCAATAGAACAGACTCAACATTCAATTGCATCGTTGCTGTATCATCGGAGTATCAATGAACAGACTCAACATTCTACGTGGTTTGTATACGGAGTATCAATAGACAGCCTCAACATTTCGTGTATCAGCGTTTCGTTGCTAGATTTCGTTGTTTTCCTTTCAGGAAGCTTTGAAGGCGGTTTTGCAGTTCATCTGGATAATATGCGATTTTTCAAATGTGTACTGAATTTGGTAAATTGAACATGCTTCTTGGAGAAAATGGTTTCTCAAAAGTAGGATCTCTTTCTAGAGGTTTTTATGGCTATTCTATCTCTGTGTGATACATCTAATCTCCTTTTGGAAGTCCTTTACCTTTAAAATCCCGATTTTTTAAAAATTATTTATAAAATGCTTTTTGACTTCTAATTTCTTGAATAAAACATGGGGAAAATACTTTTAAAAATCCTATTTTGTTTTAAGTATGGTTTATGGCCAAAAAACAGTTTATAACCAACTAGCAACACTGAGCTTTATTTCATAAAAAAATTTCCTTGATAAAATTCTATAATGTCCAACACAGATGAATTTTAATAAATAATAATACGGATAATGTGAATTTCCTGCAACGTTGTAGATTAAAATATGGTATTCTCAAGCGTATAAACAAAGCTAAAAAGATGCAGCCTCAAGTGAACCAGCGGGAGTGACCTCCCCGAAACTTTCTCGTATACGACCAGTAATGTGGGGTAGGTAAACACCCAATTGGTAGGTAAATATTTTTGGAGTATTTACCCAAGGCCTAGTTATTTTGAGTAAAAAATTATGAATGGTGATTTACAATGAAAAACATATCAAATTCATGAATCCCCAAAAACTTAAAATTTTGCAAAAAGAATTGCGTATGTTCTCAATTTTTACGCGCTCTGAAGTACTGCAACTTTATTTATCGTTTTTGACTACGAAATCTTACTACAGATATCACGCAACCTTCCATCTGGAGAATGTCAGAACGAGGTTTTGATTAAGGGGTTGCCATAATTTCCGAAGCGAGTCCGAAGCTACAATTTCCTTCGTAGACCGCCAAAGTCAAAAGCCAACTATACTGACTTCAGTAAAATAAGCGAAACGCTCGCCAACACACAGTCGCAATGTGCATTTTGAACCAAATATGCAATTTGGACAACTTTTTTTTCAACGGATTGAAACGAGATTTGAGCACAGATCTATAATTAATATTAGCAAGCGTCACAACATTTTTTTTTATTTTTCTAAGCCAATGGGTTTAGGAGATATAATTTTTACAAGTATGCGATTATACAGACCGACAGACAGTCAACCCTTTGACGGATTTGGTCCAAACTTTTATACGGACCTACATTCATGATGATAAACTGTGTACCAAATTTTATTCATCCAGCTATTCAAGTTTTTGAGTTATAGTGTTCACATGACCGCGGGCAGATAGACAGACAGACTTCCCCTGGACGGATTGTGTCCAAAATGTGATAGAAACCTACAAATTATGTGAAAAGACCACATACCAAATTTCATCCTCGTAGCTCTAATAGTTTTTGAGTAATCGTGTTCACAGACACACAAACCTAATTCCTCTATATTTGCCTTCTAGAAATGAATTCTATCTATTTTTAATTTCAGAAATGATATATATATATATACGTCCTAAAAATAAATTACATTAAATACCGAAACTTGTTGCTAGTTTATCGTTATCAATGTTTTCCATTTCGACTCTTGCATCTCCAAAAACTAGAACAATATCTAGTGAAAACCTCTATATTTTCCCTCTAGAAATAAATTTTATATGTTTCTAATTTCATAAATGATATATATACGTCCTAAAAATAAATTACATTAAATACCGAAACTTGTTGCTAGTTTATCGTTATCAATGTTTTCCACTTGGGCTAATCTGTCACTCCTCCGTAAGTTAATTTAAATTCCCAGCAACGACAAGCATTTATGGCGCTAAATATTTACCGAACCACTTGATACTCCCCGATGTTGTCCTTAATTGTCAATTCCGCCTCCATTTTCGCCAGTGTCCTTCTTTCGGACTATTCCAAGTATCTCCGGCGCTATTTGCGTTGTTGATTAGTCCACTCCCCTTTGGGTGGCATATTTGTCTTCCTGATTAGGGCTTTACTACTGGGAAATGGACTACAATGAATATGTTTCCGTCACTCTTCAGGCCAGTATTTCCAATCTCCAGGCAGTTGTCACTTTGCTGTTTGCACTCAAATTGTTATCAATATTTTAACGGAAACGGAAATGTACTGCTAGGTTTGTTGTATCTAAAAGGAACGCCAATTATTTCCTTTTAAATAATTTGAGCAGGGCGCTTTGCGTTTAAATTTTGGTGTGTTAAAGATGCTTTTGCGAAGGAAAGAATTTCAAAAATTGCCATGTGCTTCTGTCTGTTACTAAAAGGACTTTGACACCACAATATGCACCACATGAAATCATAACATGATTTCTCACCAGTTTGGGATGGACATGCGTGGAAGAGAAGAAATAAGCGTCCCAAAGGCATTAAGTTCTCGCTGAATTGTTCCCGCATTCCTGTTTCATCTAGTTGCTTATTTTTATAAACATAATTTGCATGGCTTGTGAGGTATTTAGCTTAGTTTTACATTACAAGAGTTGATACATTAAATATATACTTACAATAATAATAATATTGAACACAAATAGCAATAACATTGTAAAAATAAAGAAAAAAGGAGAAGACAGATAACTATAAATGTAACAGAATGAATTAATAAATCACTAAATTATTACTATGGAAATAATAGACATGCACAAAAATGATTATACAATAATAAATAAATAAAATTATAAAGTATAGATAAATTTTAAAAAAGACATAACCGTGAAATTGTCTTCCTTTTATCTATTGGGATAGTATTGAAAGTATGTAGGTCAGTCAAAAAGTTAGTTGCTCTCCTTCGTAAAAAATCTCGTTAAAAGGATGTTTTGTTGATATTTTATGACAATACTGCAGACCTTCATTTATCTGCAGCGCAGAACATAGCGTCGTGGACTCAGTAGTTTTAATTTGCGTGCTGATTAGCAAATTTTAGCAATCACGACTGATTAGCAAATCAGTCGTGAACATGGTACAGGTGGCATCCAAATTCGAAATATGTACCGTGATTCGTTTTTTGTGGGCAAAAAAGTGTTAACTGCACTGATATTTATCGGCAGTTGTTTAAAGTGTATTGTTACAAAGCTATAAAGTTGTTGCCATGATAAATTTGGCGACCATTTTGGCGACTTGGCGGCCAAGTTGGCGACTTTGGCGACAAAAGGAATTTTCTAGAAGGACCTCCAACTTTCAACCTATTTCTACTGGCTTAATGAACTTTCTGGAGATTACGTCACTTCCTGTTGAAAAAGTATAAAAGCAGGCTCTCGAGCCAAGAAGAGTCAGTTGGATTTTGATCAGCAAGCAAGCTAGTGAGCTAAGAAACCTTTGAGTGCTGTGTTGAGATTTATTGGTAATCTCTGTTGTGAATTTATACAAGTGCTGTTTAATACTTGTGCTACGTTTCTTTTCCTAGAATATTTGTAAAATAAAGAGCTTTATTTTTTTAATCCTGCTTATTGGATTGCATTTATGTAAACCCACAAGACAATTTTGGCACAGTATGATCAAAATGCAATATCGCATCGAGCTATCGCAAAATGGTGCGACATCTTCGGGCGAGTCGATGTTGACGACTCTTATAGAGAGGGAGGACCATCAACTTCGACAAATGCTGATCTCGCTCGCGGGAATGAGCGCATTCTTGCAATCAGAAGATGAAATCTCAAATAAACTGGATATTTCACATGGAAGTTTGCATAAGATTATTACTCAATATCTTTATTATCGTAAAGTTTGTGTTCGATGGGTGCCTTGTCTTTTGACGGAAGAACACAAAGCCCAACAATGGTTATCGGACGTTGGAAGGGAATTCTTCGCAGAATACATAGTAAAACTCGTGCGTGCCTCGACATTCGAAACATCACCTCCTTTATTTAAACACTAGCAGTACGCGCACGGCGTTGCCCGTGCAATCAGGACTTCAGCAAAATAAAAATAAAATAAAAAAAAACGCCCACAATGACATGAAAAATTTTGAAAACAAAATCAAAACAAAAGATACACATTATTGATTTTCCCGTTTATTTTTTTTTTCGCGATAAACAATAATAAAAAATTGCAGCGTGAAAATTATTATACTGCAAGCTAAGTATGCGAGATGAATAAATACATTAAGATACTGGCGAAAATGATAATCAGTCATTCAATTCAAGGTTATGACGTCACCTCCCCTTCAACCAATCACATAGCCATCTGCGTTGCGAAGAAGGAAGGAAGAGGAACTCGATCGAGAAAAATAACTCTCAACGACCCAGAAAAAAATTAATTAAAAAAAACCGGGAAAAGATATTTTAACCGTTCTTGTTTTAAATCCGAGAGAACCGTTCCAATTATAAACTGAAAAAAATTGAAAATAATAGTGTTATTAGAAAGTCAGATGCAACAAATTTAAAAACAAAACTAACATTTAGATGGCAAAACTGACTATTTTTTAAAAATTTATCAAAATTCAGTAAACTACGTTAGAAGCTCAAAATTAACTTTATTAGAGCGGAAATCGCGTGTTCTTTCCGATGGTGTATCTATTTTTATCGTACAGTTATCCGAAATCATGCTATTGAGAAATTAGTGCGAAAAATCACCCAAAACAACGCAAAACATTAAATAAAAAATTTTCTAGATTAAATTTTAAAATTTCGGCTTCGAGGTGCATTCAGTCACCGTTACGACTACCTGTGTGCCAAATTTCATGGCTGTAAGTGCGATAGATTCGTCTGGACATCGCAGACACACACGCACACACATACACACACACACAAACATTGCCTTTTATAAGTACAGATTGTTCGGGCCTCGACAAATGTTTAAATAAAGGAGGTGATTACGCCAAAACGTAGTTTCTGTATGGAACTTTAGTGCTGATATATCGTTATTATAAAATTTATATTCTGTTTTATTTTCCCAAGCAGTGCAACTAACTTTTTAACTGACCCTTGTATATTCAAATTCCTTCTTACAAAATCGGTCAGGAATTTTTATGTTTAAATAATTCGATGCATAAAATGAAAAATTAGTCTAATGTGTATTTATATCATCTGTTATTGTTTACACTTTTGAACATCGGGCTGTAACTAATAGTTATAGTTACGAAATTTCAAAAGTTAAATTAAAACATGTCTGTTTTTTAAAGGTATATTTGTATTCGTATACCTTAAATTTTAATGGAAGAAGAAACTGAAAATTTCAACTAAATTTTTTAAAAAGAAAGCTTATTTATTTTTATAATTCGTTAGAATTTGGCATGGATACATTATTACCGAATTAATACACTTTCTGAAACAACAACATATGAAAAAAGCATATTTTCCTACGATACATTGGAGTCATATTTTCTAAGCTATTTTCACGTGTTTCTTTCTGATTAAATACAATAAAACAATAAGACAACAGCGAGTGTTTTTCGCCATTATTTTAATTCTCAAATTCTCATTCTTAAGAAGAAAATGCTGACTGATTATAAATCATTATAAAGAATTAAAGTTTTAAATACTTTCATAGAAAAAACATACAAATGTAATTATCTTACAACTTAATAAAATAAAAGGAATATGAGTTTCTACTAGGGGGAAAAATGTCCATTTAAAATAATCATACTGAGTCCACCATTTTTATCGTTATCTCATTTAAATAAATTAATTAGTTCATTAAATAAAAAGGAATGTGAGAGTAAAAAGTAAAGTAACTGAAGAATTTATTGTTGCAAATGTTTGCTGTATGGTTAATAAAGCGTAGTATCTGGATAAGGAGGTTAATATAAAATACCAGGAAAGGTTAATACTTTTATATATATACATTGTTTGTTAAATAAAAAAAAATTTCCAGAATTTATTGCTATTGCTTCAACATTACATTTAATAAAAGTAATACTTCCTTGTGTAGTAAAGTGCCTGACTATATTTTATTGGCTATTGCGACTCGAGCTTCGATTATAAAATCTTTTGCAGATTCCAGCTTCTAACATGAGATATAAGGCCTTGGGTTTTATTCCCTGATAATTGATTTACAAATAGAAGATGGGTTTCCTTTTCCCTCTAAAAATGTCTGAATTTGCAAGAAAAACAGTGATCTAACCTAAGTTATAAATTCTATATCGTTTCGAAAGAATGAGACTTCACCTAAATCTAGTGCAAAGCAAGGATTCTTAAAAAGTACAGTCCGTTTTCAGATACGGAAACCCTCGGCGCTTATGCGCATGCTCCAGTCGGCTTTGATCTCACCAAAAAAGGGATGAGATGAAAGATGGAGGAGGAGATGGTTACTTTTTAATAAACAACTAGCCGCCTTCGGCGACCAGCTTGATCGCCGTAAATAAAATTTCAACTGCATAATTTTATCTCAAAGTAGTTTTAAACTTCAAATTGCTACAGACATTTAACCGGTGTTCTTTTTTGTAGCCTTGCACTTGTTCTGTTCTTTGTCTACATTAACGTAAAATACGCATTTGATTTCAACATTAAATTGGTATGGCACATTTTACGTCCGGCAGCATGCTAATCGGCTTAAAATACACTGAAAAAAAGAATTACAGCATATCAACGATAATCTTTCAGTTTACTGGATTATTTCTATATATACTTGCTATCTTGAGGACTTTCTTTACAGATTTCACAGAAAAATTGAAAAAATAAATAAGGAAAGTAAAATCCAGTAAGATAATTTCTTAGTTTTCAACAATGGATGAGAAAAACGCATTCAATTATTTGTTTAAACAATGAAAACGGTTTGAAATGCGTCGCAACAATGAAAAATATTGTTTTAACTTATGCCAAAAAATATTTTTAAAATTTATTAAAATTTGAGAAAAACCATACCACAACTTAATTGATATTATTGAAATGGCAAATTTTTACACTTTAAGGTTGTGTAAAAATAATTTTTGTGCCTTAATGTATTCGGAAGTTATTAAGGAGAACGTCGAAATTTCGCTTAATTTTTATTTAATTAACATTTCAAAAAAAAGGCTCCGAGATGTACATTCTTGCCCTCCAAAGTATGTTTGTGCCAAATTTTGGAGCTGTAGGTCCAGCGGATAGCACCAGCACATAGACACACACATTCTCCTTTATTATTAGTAGAGATATATAGAGAAACTTGCCACATGTTGCTAATTAAAACAAAATAGAACGATTAAAAAGGAAAATGAATATCAGCATCGGTAAAGAATAGGTAAAAGGAAAATTCTGGCAACAAAGTTGTTACTCACTGCGCATCACTTCTCTGAGGAGAAGAGTCGTCCACAAGTGATAGGGGCTGCTTTCTGGAATGGACAGTAGGCAATAATATCATTAATAGTGGATAGTACAGTTCTATTTTAGAATGAAGTTAATTCACGTGACGTCATAATCACATGGGAGGCTTAACAGTGTATACCATGCATCATCTATTAGGTTGAGCTTGACCGCGACACCTTTGGTGACCTTTGAGTAAAAAAAATTTAAGTGTTTCAAGGCATATATTGAAAAGAAAAACCGTCGAAAGCCAATAATTAAAAAAAAACATTTTTGTTAGTTATTGTTCGAAATTTGAGGAAAATATTTTTTTAATATTAATTTCTCTTATACTAAGTATAATACAAAGAGAGAGTATTGTAATTGTCAAAAAGTTCGAACTCGAGATTTTGACGAATCTCCACGTTTTAGACCTCCTTGAGTCCGAAAAACACAATTGTGGAATTATGTCTGTCTGTCTGTGAACTCGAAAACTATTAGAGCTTCGCTGATGAAATTTGATACGTCATCTTGATACATAATTTATAGGTTTCTGTCAAATTTTGGACGAAATTCGTCCAAGTTAAGTCCGTCTGTCCGTGTTCATGCGAACACGATAAATCAAAAACTTGAATAGCTAGATGGATAAAATTTGGTACACAGTTTTATCATCAGGAATGTAGGTCCGTATAAAATTTTGGACCAAATCCGTCAAAGGGGTGACTGTCTGTCGGTCTGTATAATCGCATACTTTTGAACGCAATAACTTCCTTAAAAAATTACTTTGATAAATGAAATTTGGTATGTGGGCTTCTTACCTTAATGGTAGAGTTTATCGAATATTTGTGTCAATCGGTTGAAAAAAAGTCGTTCAAATTGCAAATTTAATTTTCTTTATCTACACCCAGCCCTATTGGTAATAACGCAGGCTTTTAATTCCACTTCAACGTTGAACTGCCTTCGGAAATCGTGGTATGACTTTCCGATTATTTTTTTTTCTCCACTGCATTAGGGGTTCTTGCCCTTTAGCCTTTTAGCTTATTTTTTTACGGTTATTCAATTTTGAAAAGAGTATTAGGTTAGTCAAATTGCCGTCCCAGTTTGAGACTATACGAAAGATATTTTAAAATGACTCTCATCATTTTGAACCATGGACAGATGACGAGGACGTCACTTGAACGGCATTTCACTTTCCAAGCTTCCCTACATCACAAGCTGGAAGTTGTTTGACCCAGAGGGATTGCGTGTACACTTGATCAGGTACACGGCACATTCTTGACAAAATCAGTCTTGACTTCGGGACCTTCCGATCCCGAGGTCAAGACTCTACCATCAGACTATCGCAAGGGAATTTGATCATCTTTAGGAACCAACGGGAGTGGTCTCCCCTAAACTTTCTAGTATACTCCTAACACATGTAGAGTTTTCTAATATTGAAACCAATTGTCACATTTTGTGTATGGGAGTTAAAATAAAATTTCTCCCCTTAAAATAATCTAAAAAATTTTTAAATTCCAAACTATTCCTCTAAGTGAGTCTCATTATCCTTATCTCAGATCTAATCTAGATAAAGATCTGGATAAATTGTATTTATCTAGATTTTTGTCAGACTTCTAATAGAACTTCTTATCATTCTTATCATTCTCTTGTCCAAGATTTGAGAGATATTTCCTGTTTGCGACAATGCTGAACTTTATTTGCGAAATTAATGGGAAAATTTACATTATTTTTTCAGTTGCTTTTATTGATATAAATAGCGTGTATTTGATAATATCTCCAACTATATATTATCTGCCATTCCATCAATTATTCGCATACGGTTTTATTGTAATAATATGAATATTTTTATCGAAGAATTTGTATTATTTCAATAAAATTGTGTTTAATGGAACACACAATTTATTTAATTAAAGTTATTTAGTTTAAAAAATAAATTTAATCAGACAATTAATTTAATATAATCTCTATAGTATTATCTTGGATAAAGTTACTATTTTTATTCTTAATTAGTGATAACCGCTATTGAAAAAGAAAAAAACGATAGATTTATTTTCCACCCTATGTAAATGAAAATATTTATTTTGATTTTCATTTATATGGGCCAAATTTTTATATATATTTCTTTATTTCTATTTTCAGGAGAGCCAGATATCCTGATCTGTGGGAACTGCAAAGAGGTGTTTCCGGGAATACACAAGCTAATCGAGCACAAAAAACAAACCTGCAAGCTACGTTTCACATGCAGATGTCAACACACATCCAGTCCTCCTGGTAAGCTAATATCCATTATTGCAATTAAGAACCTAAAATTAAATACTTCAAATTAGTGAGGCTTCATGCTCTTAGGGTTTATTAAGTTATTTAAATGTTATGATATTCTAACTTTAAAGTAAGTTGTAACAACTATACTTACAAAAACATGTCATCCTTATGAAAATACAATCCTGGTGAATGGTTAACTCTTTGTTTGATTTCCTTATATACAGGTTGTCCACTCTAAATAGCTGTTTTCTAAACCGTTAGAGAAAAGTATAAAGGTATATGCTTTAAATGACGTCAAAAATAATATTTTATGCTTTCTGAGTACATAAATGGGCAATAAAAATAACAAAGTCTAACATTTTATACAGTCCCGGTTCTATTATTTATATTTAGTAAAATATTCTTGTCACACTAACATTTTAAGCAGAAAAAGTGCCACTCTTCTGCGACTAAACCTGTCCGAGTTTCAATATCACTGTTTTAGATCGTTTCAATGGTCGCCTGGAAAAAGATCTTCCAATCAATACTCAGTGCTTACTTGACGTGGCCGCTTATTATTTTAAAATTGTGAAATTAAAAGTTTCAGTTTTAATCGCAGAAGAACGAAACTCTTTTGTATAAAATGTCAGCACATGTAAGGATATTTTACTAAATATGACTAATAGACTTTGTATTTTTTCTGCAGTACATTTATATATTGAAAAAGCATAAAATATAATTATTTATTTCATTTAAAGCATTTTTCCACATGGATGTTTATACCTCTAATAAACAGTTCAGAAATTAGCTATTGGGCCATGTTTAGAATAGACACTCTATATATGCACAGTCGAGAGATTAATTGAGACACATTGGAAATAGGGCATTTTAACCCAATTAAGAGAATTCGTTATAAAATTAAACAATTTTCTTTCCTTATTTTAATAAATTACTCTACAGAAATATTTTTCATAAAAATAACGCTGATTTCGACACCCTTGCGACCTGAATATAGAAAACCACTGACCTGACCTTCCTTCTACGTTAGGATCATTTCCATCATGTTATCTTCTGGATTTTCCTGTTCGTCCATTCTTTAATAGAAACTCTCGGAGTTGATTTCTTTAGTCTGAGTAACCCATTATGGTAGATTTTGGTACGCCAGTTGTCTCAGTGAGTGTATGATGGTTTTTAGTAAATGGCTAGCTTTTAATTTTATCCTTCGAAGCAATTTAACTTGAAAGTGTAAAATCCCTTCATGGAATCGTGACAAAGGTTATAAATCCGATGGAAAATAAGTTGTTTCATATGTAATGTAAACGAAGCATTGTAGTAGTAACTGTAGACTAAATTTTCTCTTGTTTCTCATACGAACAACGAAAACAATAATAAACGAGGAACATTTTCTTGTTTTTATTATATATGTTTCAGTGAACTAGGAATTAACTAGGGAAAACGCGTTCCAACTAACAGCGCTAGGGAAAACTCAGTTTTCCCTAGTTATTTCCGGTTTAAACCGGTTTTGTCCAGTTAAAACCGCTTGAATCTGGATTTGTTGCTTGTGAAATTTTCAAAGCAAGTGCAGTCGTCTAATTTAATTCTATAACAATATATCACATATATAACATATCGTTGAAATAATACAACAATTTTGGATAGATACAAATAATATTATCTAACAAATCAGTCAAAATCCGAATAAAACGGGTTTTCCCTAATGCTCTCAGTTAGAACGCGTTTTCCCTAGTTAATTCGGGTTTTGACTGATTTCGGGTTTTCACTGTAACATATATACAGTAGACTCCGCTTAATGTGATAGCTTCGGGATTTAAGAATTTTGATAACATTAACCGATTGATAACAATAACAGAATTGGGTAGAATCAGCTATATTTTCATCACATCAAGGGAAAAGAAACAAAAAGAAAAAAAACACTTAGCCCAGGGCTATCTATAATTTATTTCAAAAATAACAATGAAAAAATTCATTAATTGTTGCTTGACGACAATTATTCCTTAACAGTTCATTTATATATTGTTCGTACTCGTATTGTTTTCTAAAATTTGTTGAACGATGCTACACGCCGCGTTTCAAAATATCAAGGGCTTGCCTCATTTCGGAGTTCTTTGGAGGGATTTCTTCAACACATTCTTCCCCGTCGGAATCATCAACTTTTATTGCTTACTCTTACTCACAAACATCTTGGAAAATTTCCAAGACTGCTAGTGTGGCAGCTACTGGAATGTCCTCGTCAATGGACATCCACTCTCCATACTCTTCCGTTTGCATACCTTCAGGAGGTTCAATGACATTTACCGACGGTGACGTCCCTGCCCGCTAAATGGAAGACCTTCGAAGAGAAATCTTGAAAGATAAACTAAAAACAATTCTGGGGATGTAGGGGGAAAGTGGCCCTAGATGTTTCCTTACAAATGGAGCCAGAAATTCTACAAACGTCAATCGTTAACTCTGGTTGAAAATAAGGATCGGTCAACTCTCTACTTCAAAACCGATAACATTAAACGATGTAGTGATCACACTAAACGAATAATTTTGTGTACATTTGAATACGTTGGTTCGGGACCAGAGGTTTTTGATAATATAAAGCGAATGATAACATTAACCGCGATCACATTAAGGGGAGTCAACTGTACTTATATTTCACTGGACTTTTTTGTAAAAGATGTAATGTTGGAATCGATTTTTCTCTCATTATGCTAGAAGTTAGCCATTTTGTACAATTGTGTATTCTCTAAGTAAATACTCTATTTTAATGTTTTCAGAACTTAAGTGCCAGTTTAGATTCTCATTTCGTACCAGTGGCGCAACCTGGTGTTTAATTTGAGAAAAAAATTGTTTTCAATAAATATTTTTAGATAATGAATAATACATTTAAAACTAAAAAGTAGAAAATAAGTGAAATAAAAAAAATCTACTTTTTAGTACACTAATAGAAGTGTGTTTATAAAAATAGTTTTCATTCATTTTATTTCATCATACAAATGCACGTAGGAACTAAGTAAAACACTTTGAATATGCTTTTCAGGAGCCCCAGCAATGCCAGTGTGCGCCCAGTGCCAGTCTCGACAGAACACGTGGTGGGACTTGGTACAACACTTCCAGGTGGCACACAACGCCCTCCTGTATGTCAAGGACGAAGAACTCACAGTAAGTATTTTGAATTCTCAAAGTTTCACAAACTTTTCATTGCTAGCTCCTTTTTGTTAAAAACATTGAAATTTTTGCTAGTACCATATTTAAGACAGTCTTGAAAGATTACTAGGAATCGTCCTCCGATTTTCAATGTTATATTTTTCCACAGTTAGGACCAATTAAATTTCCGTTCCATTTATTTGGCTTCATAGTACTTACTCATTCCATAATTCGTATAAACCTTGTTCTGTTAATCGTTGTTGAATTACATTCTGGAGATTAAGCAAGCAAATTCAAAGCATAAGCAATTCAAAGAAGAGAACGAATCCAAAAATTGTTTTCTCGTAGAAATAAATAAAATAAATCCTTCATATTTTTCTTATTAATTGTTTTTTAACCATACTTTTATATGAAATTCGTTTTATCAATGATTTACTTAGTGGCTCTCGATCCTTTTTTACAGCTAACAAAGAACTCCAATATGATAGCACACATATTGTGCCCGTTGTATGTAGTTCGAATTGTTGGCACTTGCTCCCTTTTTTCAAACTGATGATTCAATTATAAATTAATATTTTCCTAAAAAAAATGTAATTCTATCGAAATCTATCTAAGAAATATCGTTGTAGAAACTATTTGAAAATACGTCATCGGATAGCATATTTACAAACCCTACCCTGATAGAACTGAGACAGGAAATTGGACAATATGATTGGCTCGCTTCGCCGAGAGCCGATGACGTCGTTCTTTGCTCTCGTGCGTGTACTTTTCATTAGTATAATTTCTTACAGTGTGGGATGTTTTATTTTTTATGATATTTTAAAAAATAATTTCATTTTTAAAAATATTACAACCCACGGAAGAATGTTTTCTGTGCTCAACTGTGGGAAAACGGAGAAGAAAAGTAGGACGGCTCTTGTTTTGTTATGATTGCCGTACGCTGCGTGCGAGAGCTGAAAACGACGTCACTGCTCCTCGTAGCCAATGATATTGACTGATTTCCTGCCTCAGTTCTATCAGGGTAGGGTTTGTAAATATGCCATCGGATAACTTAAATTCCACTAGCACTGTCATAATCTTCGCATCGGGAAAACAAAACAAAAAAATCAAAACATGGAGGAAAGAAATAAGCTATTCATCCAAAGAATTTAAGAAAATGGGTTAGGATCGCTAAAATAATCAAGCAAAATTTCAGAAAATGAAGTTCAGCTCAGTAAATCTGGAAACAGATCAAAATCAAGTCACCAGTAAACGTTAGAAATTTTTCATTCACCATTGCATTAAAAATATCTCTTTAACAATTTCAAATAATATTTCGAACTCAAGAAATTATCCATTCTTTTACGCCTAAGATAATGTCCTTGATAGAACTTCCTTCATTCTACAGCAATAACATTCGAAGATTGAGAGCATTCCAAATTAAACCAGCTACTCAATATTGATTGTTAAAACTGACTTCAGAATAATTATAGCCGATTAAAATATTTATAGTCTGAAGATACCGTAATTGAGCAAGCAGTATTGAAGCCGTTGATGACTTCAGAATTCTCCCGCCAAAACGAACGATTCTTAACGAAGATCTTCTCGGGGGTAAATAACACGTTAACTGAGTTCCGAGATGTTCGTAATGACAAGCAGACTCTAACGACGAATACTGTTAGACAGAACAGACTGGTCGATACAGATTTGGCAAGATCGTTACGGATATTTGGAACGCTTCGTGATAGATGTTATCGGTGGTAATCACCATTGTTCATTAGGGAGCTGTTGTCCATATTGGATAACGATGTTCACTGGGCGAGGATTATTATCCGCCATTGTTTCTGGGTTATGGGCTACTGGGGATGTTGAAACGTATTTTTGACAGATATAAACATTGCTTTATTTGGAACATTTTTGTCGATAATTTCTGAGTTTTAAGGAAAATTTTCACTTGCATCCTAAAGTTTCCTGATCCGTTAATTCACATTCTGTTAGGCTGAATTTTTATTGATTCTCATTGAATTATTATTTAATTAATTTTCATTCTGTTAGGAGTAACAGTTATTGATTACTAGCTGTTATGCCCAAAGTTGCTCGGGATTAAAATACTTTCAAGTTTAATATTTTTGATGTAAAAACTACTTTTGTTTAAAAAATTATAATACCCAAATTTCTTTTATGGTCTGAAACGTGTTTTAATTAAAATGATAATATCAATTGATCCAGACGATTTTAAAAAAACACCGATAGCTAATTTTCTCCATAAGTTATTAATATTTGTTGCATAGGTACTTCAAATTTTGTTCATAAATCTTGCTGTTTAAGAAAGATTTTAACGGATATTTTGGGACAATTAATTAGATAGTAAAGTTTTCATTAAGAAAAAGAGTTAAAATAAATATGAGTAAAAAAATAATAAAATTAGTCTTCATCTAGAATTCTATTATTGTGATCTAGCAACAGTTCTTATGTATTCTGGTTCTTCACCAATAAAAAAAGTGTTACAAAATGTGAATTTTATACACAATTTAATTTTTGAAAATTTATTAAAATGAGGGCAACGAATTAAACGGGAATGAAAGTTGTGTCATGAAAATCTAATTTTTTAAACTTTTAATATGGTTTAAAAATAGTTTTTGCGAGATAATTCATATTTTCAAAAAATATCGCGGAAATGCCAAAATCTTGCTTGATTTTCAATTAACTGAAATTTTAATTAGCTTTGGGGCTTTTAAAAGTTGACGGTGACATTTCTTTTATATAAAATCTTAATATAAATAAAAATCATTGAGTATGTATGTGGCTTTGTTCCACACCTCCTCCTAAACCAATGGACTGATTTCAACCAAATTTTGCACACTTATTATTTAAGACAAGGGGAAGGCACTTGTGAACTTTTCGAAGTCCAAAAGTTATTTTAACAGTCTGTTCATTAGAAATTAACCGAAACCGTTTTTCTGTAGTAACTTCGGAGCAAATTGTCCGATAGAAAATAATTTTATACCATCTTAAACTTTAAAATTTTATCTTTTCAATTATACCAATTTCATTTCCCTGCATTGTTTTCTTCAACGTTTATAATTTTAAAAAAAATTTAATAAATAATTGATTACTTGCAGACGATTTTGAAATAAAGCATTTTTTAGATACTTCGTTACTAGGCGACGGGGAGAATTGGAACTAATTTCTTTTTATTTCTGTAAATCTATAACATAAAACAGAAAATACATGTGTCTCTGAGTGTGTCCATCACAGCATCTTCTCCTAAACGGTGAACGGTAGCGATATGAAATTTGCACATTACATTCTTGGGTACATTTCTAGGTTAACTGTGCTATTTTCAACTTTTAGAGTTAATTAATTCTTCAGATATTTAATAAAATAGCAAAACTAGCAGCTGTTAAGCCTAATGTTTATATGATTTCGCCCTTAACTTCTGAAATATTTATCGTACAACAGTTATTTTGACACCATCTTAAAAAACAGAAAATTATCTTTTCAATGATATTAATTCCATTGCGCTAAAGTTTTTTCTCTAATTGTTATTAGCGTTTAAAAATATTTTTAACGCAATTTCTAACAATACTTTTTATTCTTATAGAATTGCTTTTGCCAGTGTTAAATTTAATATCAGAAAATATTGGTTTCTTTCGACATTTCACTTCAGAGTAAAGTTTTTACTTTCGGTTTCATGTTTCAGCATACATTGCTTTTACTATACGATTGCAGTAATTCAATGACGTTAGTTTTATTAATACGCGATGTTCCGCATTTAATTTTAGGAGCAACGGAAACTTTTTACTTCCGGTTTCTGTAGCACAGTGATCCAATGACGTTAGTGAATTATTCCCTCGATGGTTTGTTTAATTTTCACACATTTTTAAATCATCCTAATGAATGTGTGCTAAGCCTTCAAGGCTAAATAGTCCGGTTCCTATCATAGGAAGAGGACAAAGGGAGGGAAAAAAGATGTTCTAACGGTCTATCTGTCTCAAGAACTCCTCCTAAAAGGTAAATAGTTTCGACATGAAATTTGCACATGCCATTCTGGGGTCTGTTCCTAGATTAATTGTACTTTTATCAACTTTAAAAAAAATTACTTCCTAAGATATATAGTTTAATAACGAAAATTAAGCCAATTTTCGGTGTTTTATCTCAGTTTTTCGCCAATAAATTCAGAAAAATATATTGCAAGTAGATGATGTACATACCATCTTAAAAAGCAGAAAATTATCTTTTTAAAGATTCAATTTATATGTAATGCGTTCTTTTCCTTAATTTAATAAACATTTCAAATTTATTTCATGCACAATTTGTAACTACGCCTTCTATTATTGTAAACTGTCTAAATTCAAACCAATTTATTGTTTGATCAAATCCTTCATTCCCGTATTTTTACCACTGTGATAGTTATAACAAAAAATATTGTTTTCTTTAAATATTAACAGAAAACATAATTTTTATTCTCCCTTTTATTTCGTAGCATATACATCTTTCAATATGTTTGCACCACATTCCAGTGATATTAGTTATTATCTTTCCGAGATGTTTCATTTAATTTTACAAATTTTTAAATGATCATAATAAGCGTGTAATATCCTTCAAGATTATTGAGTCCGCTTCCAACAGGAGGGAGAGGACATAAGGAGAAAAAGAAAGAACACTGTGCGTTTTTTCCGGTAAGTGCCACAAACACTAAAGAGAAGAGAATTGTAGTCGGGATAATGTCAATAAAATCCAAGATATGAAAGAGCTTATGTTGTTGCCTTAGCAATGATGGGGAGAGGAAAATGGAGTACGAAGGACTACTAGAATCTTGCCAGATGGTTCAAACTATGGAGAGAAAAAGAAGAAGGGTGTTAGACTGCTGACCGAGAGGGTCAGAGAGCACGGCTGTGGATTAATGAAAATAAACAAAAGACGCTGCTGCGAAAAACTCTTTTATTAAGTTGAAAGTGTTATAAGTACTTGGACTTAAAAATATTTGTATTCCGAGCAACGCCGGGTATATCAGACAGTATATTTATAAAAATTAACAAAAATTTCAGAAAAAATGTAAATTAGTTCAAAGTCTAACCGTTTTCTTGCAAAGGAGTAGCTATAAATTTGCGTTATTTCAAAATCGCCTGCATGTAATCAATTAGTTATTAAATTTTGAAAAATTAATAAAAATTGAAGGAAAAAGGCCACATATATAAAATTAGCATCATTGAAAAGGTAAAATTTTGAACTTTGAGATGGTATAAAAATATTTTGGGGGAATAATTTTCTAAGAACTTACTGCAGAAAAATGGTTTCTGTTAATTTTTAATTAACTGACTGTTTAAATAACTTTTGCACATTAAAAAGTCTACAGGTGTCTTCCAATTGTCTTAATTTCGGTCCTGTTGTTTAGGAGAAGATGTGGAACATAGCCACATACACATATACCTACAATGCCTTTTATTTATAATAAGATGTGTAATCTTTTAACTGCAGAATTTCATAACAATTTCTTTAGATAGAATATATTATGTAAATGCATTAGTCTTGTAACTTCTCGACCTACGTCTAGGTCAAGTTAACTTCACAGCATTGATAGAGGCGAGATGGTTGCTGAGGTAGTCGGTACATAGAACTATTGACACTAAAGTGCTACATGTTATCCAGTACGATATTACCCTACTCGTCTTCTCAATCTATCATACCTGTATTCCACATAAATCAGAAGTACTCCATTGTGAGAAACCACAGAGTTAGTGATGAAGTCAAAGCAAGACTACTCGATAACAAAATAACAAATTTAATGACATAACAATTAAATTAAAATACTAAATCATAAAATCATTATACAGCTAGCTATAAAACGATACAAAAGAGGAAAAGCAAAGAATGAACAGTAGCAATCAGTCCTTAAATACTGTAACAGGCTCGTTACTATTGGTCGATGGGTGACATCACAAACAGGGCGGATCCGATCTGCATGTAATCACAATTCAGGATATTGCCAGATGCCGCGATGATGCCACAGTCTCGATTAACTGCACCACGAATAATCAAATTCTCTTGCAAAACCAGCTATTTTTTATTCAAACTGTTTTTATTCTTTTATTGTAAAGAACAAGGGAATCGTAGTCCAATAAGATGTTGAAAATTCTATTTTATAGTTAATAATTAAAGAAAGGAGTCTTGAAGAATGAATGTAATTTTTTTTCGAAAGAATAGTTATGTTTATATCAAAAACGACTTTTTAAAGTTTTGATTCTGTTTTCTTTCTTCCTATTATTGGTAATAAAATTAGTCTATTTTTATTATGTTTGCGCTTATGTTTTTTACGTGTACTTCCGTTCAGTTACATTATTGCTCACTAAATAAAGGTCACTGACATTTCCATTCACAATATTCTGAATGCCGTATATTCTAAAAGTTAGCTTTGCTGCTAGAAGAGATTCTTAAGGAATTATAAGATTAATGCATCAAAAAAAAATAAAAAAAAAAACATCTGAAGCTTTCTCTTTAGTGCATATAT